>CABFOS010022424.1:0-22145 GCA_900660315.1 Diretmoides pauciradiatus | reverse complement strand
GGGACATCTCTGGGAGGAGATGGACCGCTGACAGAGCAAACACCTTCCCGTGGTGCCCCCTGTTATTACCCTGTCAGCGGTCCATCTCCTCCCAGAGATGTCCCCCTGGGGAACTAAGTTTGCTGCCAGAGGGCAATCACCCGGGCTGGTGCTAAGCGGTACCAGCAGCAGGCGGGAAGAGGCCGGTGGAGTTCCCTCTGCCGGTCTTCAACCCAGAATACTGCAGCTGAACACCGAAGGGCTCACCCCTAGTAAGCTTGACTCAGTGCTAATGGGTGGCTTAGGCAAAGCATTTTGCGTACATTTGTAGCTGAACTGTACAAGGTTTTCCCCTCTAAACCAGGTTCAATGCAAACTGAGATGTTGCCTGTTCAAATATCAGCCTGCCAATGTCGTCCACCTCCAATATGATGGATATGATGTATAACTAATTATTGTCTATATAATTATTGTCTATACAACTAATTATTGTCTGTATAACTAATGGTTGTCTATGGGAACTTATCCTGAATTGATTCGAATGTGACATCTTGATCAGATTCCACAGAAATATGCACCAATATGAATAGTACATTGTTTCAGTGTCATATGGTCACATGCTGTTTCAGAGGTTTCTTCACCCTGCCGGGAATACGCTTCTAGGGGAATTATCATCAGCTTCAATCCAAAATTCAGTACCGCCCTTCAAAAACCCACATCGGTAGGACCAGTCTGAACCCAGGATAGGTTCGACTCCTTACGTCAACTCTTGCGGACAGGCAATATTTGTAATATGTGGCAGGGAGTTGTAGCGGTTAGGGACTCTTGCTGTTCTGTAGCTGACCATGTGCTCTTTGCTCCCTGGACAGGGTCAAGGGAAAAGAATCTGATCAAAAAAGTATCACATTATTGTGATTAAATCTTGAGCATGGCTGCCAACCTTGTAAATGATGCATGGTGATGTGAGCTCATTAGAGCAAGACTTATTTGGGTTTGCCTATCACCCAGTCAAACTTTGCAAGAGGAAAATTTAGTTACTGTGCTCTTTTTCCCTGTAGGACATCCATCGTAATAATTAGTATATTGTATTGTACATCACATTTATCATGAGCAAAGCCATATCGTGGTTTCATAAAAATATGAAAACTTTCCACACTTTTTCATGTTTCACTATTTCCATCATTTGACTCCAATCCCAACAGTTCTCGTGCTTGTGCTTTCATAGCCCTCCTAAAAGCCCAAATAAAATTTTACTTCTCAATCATTTATGATTACTTTTCAATACTCTCTTGTGTGCTGTCCAATGTCCATGCACAGTTCCATTCTTTTATCATTTTGGTATTAAATCATAAAGCACTGTGCAAGAATTCACTGTAAATCAAGGTGCTTGATTAATGGCATGCAATGAATTGTATTTTTTTAAACAAAGATAAAAGGATAGAATATGTCAGTGTTCTTTCAACTGTAACTCAGCGCCATAGCTCTACAATAAATTAGAAACTGGTGGGAATCACTGTGGCGAAATTGCTTCCTTTGAAACTCCATTCACTACTGTGTTTTTGACATGCCAACAGGGCTCATATCACACACGGCTGATATGAATTTTGTGCTGTCATAGTGTAATAGTGTGAGAAGCCCTTGAAAGTTGATGGTATTTTGTGGAAACTGGGAATCTCTGACCTGCTCTAACTACATCTAAGCATTTTGAGAAAGCGAAATATGACCTTAAATATATAAACATTAAAGTTTCACCATCCAATTTCACGTTATCAGCCATATGGTGATAATTTGACTGTTTCATTGTACCCACAACCTCCAGAATTCATCACAGTGCTTAAACGTCTCCCAAGGCCAGTGATTTCAGCTGTAAATGATTCTGCACATGCACATACACTATCATCATTTGATTAAGAAATACCCAAATGAGCATTAACCACTTCATTTGGAAATCTCATGCCATATAACCCTGTCAATAAAGCGACTGTGGAAGGGGAGACTATCTGCCTGCCGTGGTGTAGAGCATCTGGACTGCATGACACTTTGCCTGACATTGAGAGGGGACAACTGGCACTAAAACAGGCTGTTAGTTAAAACCTATCCCAACCACAGAGTCTAGAACACAGCCCACTTAAAACTCTCACCACAAAGTGATCACAGATGCACAGATGCACACTGGATTGTCAACAGGCTCAAATAAATCAGCACACAGAAACCCGACTGAGTAACTGTATGGATGCTACCAGACAGGATCTGTCACTGAACACAACTGAGTGATACAGTTTGACTGATGGTGGTGAAATAAAAAGGACTTTATGTTGGCTGCATTGTCTTTGTATTGTAGCCTGACCTTACAACACAAATCAAATCATTTGCAATGCAGGGGCTGCTGGCAAAATGTAACTTTGATATTCTAAACTAAGACAATATAACTGGTATTTAGATATTCCCCCATACGAGACAATGCATTATGAAAGATTTAGTTCTCTACATTTAAAGTGCTCTCATGTAAGCTCTTCTTTGTATTTAAAGTGCTTTTACAGACTCACTTCCTCCTTTGTGACTAACATTTACCAGCTGTTCATAGACTCAGGCTCTACCTGCAAGCACTCCTCAAATAAAAACCTGCATCAAATTCCTTTGAGGCACCAAGATACTAAATTAAAGGCTTTACCCACGCTGCTTTACACATTGCGTGCGTACATCAGGAAATAAGGGTGACATCACAGGAGTCCCTATCTACTTAGGAGTTGAGGGGTTTCCGAAGTAGGAGTTTTCCCAGGTCTTCATGTAGTGGTGATCTCGACCTTGATACCACGCCTCCGCTTGTTATCTCTGGCATTTTGTGTGGAACTCCTCCTCAAGAATGCTGCTGCCTTCACCACGAGGAACAAAAATGGTGTCAGTTGTTCCTTAGCTCATACAGCCCCCTTTTTGCCATTTGATATGGATGGAAATCTATGTGATTTTTTCCAGGCCTTGTATCTGCCTGATCTCATTTGCATACTTTCCTCATGGAAATCTATGCATAATTGTTAAAACCTGATAAGACAACAAAGAGCCTGAGTGTTGAGTGCATGTAAAAATTAAAAAAGTAGCTCCTCATCTTGGAGAAGGTATAAAATTCTAGACTATTTGCCTCACATCTCACCATGATCCCTCCTCCCACTTCATCTCACCCTTACATGAACTCACATTCTGGACTGCTCAAAATATTTTGGACTGATAAAACAAGGATAAAGTTCCAAGCTTCAAAGCATACTTCTCAAGGCCTTGGGAAGAGCAGGTTTGGTCAATTGAGGATAAAACTGTCTATTTGAAAATAATCTAGTGGATAGGGAAGATCTTTCCTTGTTGAGGTCTCAGTGCAGACAACCTGTTAAATATGGTGATTATCGGACCAATGGCTTCTTTAGTCAGTGTCTCTGTCTATAGAGTTAATGGACTTATTTCACAGCATCTTATGATCCACATACAAGCTTCTGATGAATGTGCATTTCTAAAACGTACAACCTGTTTTGGCTATATACACTAGGTACAGCCAGTTAGTACAGTACAGTTAGTAATGATGCCTGGTGGGGCTTTGCACCAGCAAAGTGACATTTTTGCATTTTTCTTCTCACCTTTGCCCATTTTGGTATTTTGGTGACTTGCTGTGAACTTGAGACTGTACTGTATAAAGCAGTGCAGTGCAATTTTGGTGTTAAGAATGACCGAGCATGCATGAACAGATCCTATTGAAAAACTTACCAAGCCCTCAAAAAAAATGAAGGGGATAAGGGGATAGTGGTAAACATGAATGACTGGACGACTGAAACAAATGTTACATTTTCAGTAGTTTTATTGAAAAATGCCTCTTCTGTTTCAGAAATAAATAAGAAAATAAGGCTGTGGAATTCACAACATGTGCAGTTAAAACATGAGATAAGCAATTCTATCTCCATAGTCTTGCAAGCAAATCCCAACTGCATTGATACAAAACAACAACTATATTCTGATTTAGAAATCCTCAGTAAATATACAACACAAACATGCAATTCCACCTTTGGTAAAAAAACAAAAAACAAAACAGCTGTGATTTGTTACAATACGTCAGATTAACATTTGGTTTACAGACCTTATAAAACACACTGAACAATCTTAGGGAGGCACTAAAATGTATGGGGGTCAAATCAGTTGTCCTGATTTTTTGATATGGAGTATCAGCTTTACATAGTGAATTTAGCTATTGACTGGAAAAGAAACATGGGAATTCTGAATGGCGTCAGACAGACATACTTCCCTCCACATATTTATTGTCACATGATTAGTGCATTACACATGGGACTCTGATAAACACTTGATGCAGTTATATTACAAGCGGAGACACTTAAGGGAACAGTTAGCAAGCACACAGGTTTCGGTTTAATGAAAGGACATAGTGTTGTACTCATCTTGCTAAACCTCACGTTGCCAAAAAAATACATGTTCAATAAAGCCAGGGGTATCAAACCCGCAGGTTCTAGTTTATATCTGAATATCATGTCATTCTCACTTGTGTAATCATGGAAATTCTTTCAGTATAACACATTCCTTTTGTGTGGCTATGATGCTATTCTCTCAGTATCGTCTCTTGGTAGTGACCTCTTTCTTCGATGGTTTTGTGAGTAATCGGGTGACTGCATTGTCTCATACTCTTCGGCTGGCTCCACAGGTACTACCTCAGGGTCAGGCTCGTAGCGGTTGGCTAGAAAATATTCGATTTGGCCAATCAAAATAAAGTTTGTTCTACAATCTTCCACATGCACAATTTAAATTATATTGCACTACGGTATGGACTTCTCAAAATGCCCTATATCCAGCTATTGCATTTTTTTCCTACTCTTTATGGGAAGAAGTCAGAAGAATTGTATCACTCTTTCAAACATGACTGAAAAATACAAAGTACCAAAAAAAAAACAAAGAAAGAAAAAGTACTGCAAAAATGTTATGATGAAATTTACAATAACACCCGCCAAGGTATTAGATAATAATGGCACAACATTAAGTAAAATAACCAAGTGATACTAAGAAAGACAACATTTAGCATTGATTTGGCCAACATACACAAAGAACACGATGATTAAATGTACAAATGGAACATGCTTCAGTCTGGACCAGAGCACTACTGTAGCTGTTTAAATCACTTAAGGCATTGTAAACAGAGGTTATGCTGGTAGTAAGTAAGCAGAGTGTTATAAGGCACAAGCTCAATACAGATGTTAACTTGATTTTTAGTGAAATGTTGTGGTTCATACATCATTTACAAGGCAAAAAATTAGTTTATTTACAGGTACTGTATCACCTCCACATTAACACTGCTTTTAGTTATGAAATCCACTTTGTTAGTAGTTGTTTTGGGTGGTTTTGTACATGCTGCTTCCTTCGTAGAAATACGCTCTCTCTTGTTTTTCCCCAACCGGTTTTTGGTTCAAGATGCAAACAGGCCAGTAGGTTGCCATCACTGTAGCTTGTAGCTGTGAGATGATGTTAGTGCCAGTCCACTCCTTCCTGATTTTTTTGTATTGTTTGTTTTAATGTTGTTCATTAATTATGTCCGTGGTGATTATCCTTACATGCTGCTTAGCGAATGGGCAAACATCTCAGAAACAGGACTTCAAAGTGTAAGCAGCACAGGCGACTTAGAAAATTTATTATGCCAAACCTGAAAATAGTTCAAAGAGGGTGTGAGTTTCTCTGTGGAACAAAGTCATGAGTATCTCATTCTATATAAGTGATCATAGACTACTAGTAGTACATGCCAGACTCAATATTGTATATCAAATGTATGGATCTTTTAGAATATAGTGGTTCCAAATGAAACGTCTCCTACCAAGAAACATAAATTTCACTTCTTTTAAACATCAATAGTTTGGAACCCTTATATGCATATATCCATACATTATCAAAGCAAGAAGTAGTGCATTAAGTTGCAAATGAAATTAGCATGCATATACTTTTATCTAATCTAGTGCCATGCAGGATCTACATAATGGTGAGTGTACCTGTGTATCCTTGTCCATTGTAAGGAATGCCAACACACTGAGAGGAGTCGCAGTATCCAGGGGGGCCAGGTGGTCCCCTCACCCCAGGAGTACCATGGCGACCTGGAGGGCCACGAGGCCCAGCAGAGCCTGAGGGACCTGGGGGACCTGTTCTTGACTCGCCTGGGGGCCCTGCAAGTGGGGAGAGAAGGTGAGCACAGTTTCTAAAGGTCTTTGGAGCCGAGTACAAAACCCACCGGCATCACCTGTAAATGTCTGGTGGGAACGGAAGGGGGTAACACTGGCTTCTAGTGCTGTAATTTAAATATTTAGACGGCGCAATTAAAAAGCTTGAACAAAAAATTGAGATGTGGTCAGGAGCTTTGTAGAGTTACCCCCTGGCCCCGTCTGTCTAGACGGTAAAAACTCAGGATGGAATTTTCCCCCACTCTCTCTCTCTCACTGACTCCCTTAAGTGAGCCCATGTGTTGTCAATGAAGCCATCAAAGAAAGCTCATTGTACAACAATCTCACACACACACACACACACACATACGAGTGAGTCATCGGTGTGGACTTCCTCCTACTGGTGCTCAGTTGTTTCTTACTTCATTCACAGAAACAGACAGGCCGTGTATGGTGTTGTGGGGTAGACATCAAGAGATGATGCCTGCTGTTTTCCAATAACCTCCCCAGGCATAGGACATCTTCTGAAGTGGTAAGCTTTTTCAAGAAAACATACTGGATATTGATTGCAATTTCCACAGACAAATCACCCTAAACCCTGATCACAGACAAAATGCTAAAAAAAACAAAAAGAAACTCCTTGATGATGAACATAAGTACATTCTATTTAAAGTATAATATTTCACCAATCTTGGGACTTACTATATGTTAATCAAGAATTTCCATCTTAACTGGCATGTAAATGTTTAGACTAGCTAAATATATCCATCCATCCATCCATCCATTATCTACCGCTTAATCCTCCACCGAGGGTCGCATACATGAGACATAAATCCTCAAGAGAAATACACATAAATCTTGGCCTCTTACGGTGACTCACTGGTCACAGAAAGTTCCACAAAATAAGGTGAAAAAAGCTGTCACTGTAGAACTGGGTTTAAAAATGCTGGATATGAACAGCGTGAGACCGGCCGACTGTCCCCAGCTGCTGGAGAACAATGTTCAAGAGAAAGCCTTCAGGAGGATTGGCTACCCTGAACAATGAAGCTTGTGTTCCCTGCTTCATTGTGATGGGAGGTGGCACATAGTAGCATTGGTGCTGGGCTTTGCATCTATTGTCACCGTTTTACTGCAATGGGAAAACCAGACTAAAAGAGTACGAGAGCGGCTTCTTTACCTACAAAAGGGAGAGAGGAACCATTTGTGTTACCTGGTGGACCACTTGATCCTCTTGGTCCTCTGCTTCCAACTCCAGGAGATCCTCTCTCTCCCTTCTCTCCTGGCAAACCTATATGAACCAGCCAGAAAGAGAAATCAGTATTAAAGAAAAGAACAAAGCATCTCCTCTGAAAAACTACACACCACCCATATTTTGGGTGAGTTGAAATGAATTGAATCTGGGCAGTTATGAAACACAGGAAGAGTGAACCATGATGAAAGAATATTTCTTTTCTTCTAACCTGAATCCTTAGTGTGTACTGTAGACGACACAAGGTAATGCAATCATGTTGTTATTCCCATCATGCTGCACTAAATCTACAGTCCCATGATGAATGCCACCATGTCCTTAATCATTTCATTGCTCACCATTTGCTTTTTATTTCATTGCTTGCTGACCGACCACAATCCTAAATATTCAGAACACAAAAAGCACAGTCAAACGTACCTCTTTCTCCTGGATTGCCTGGTAAACCTGAATTTCCAGGGAAACCAGTTCGACCAGGCTGTCCAGGCTCTCCGCGACTTCCCTGGTTGCCAGGAGGGCCAGCGGGCCCGGGTGGCCCTGGAGTGTTGCTACGATAGCCAGAGGGGATCTGGTTCAGCATCATATCAATTCTGCTCATTTGACCTGCAAGGGAAGAACAAAATGATTTGTACGTGCCAACAACCTGGATGCGATTTATAAGTAATACAAAATGCATTTGGGATGAAGAAATGTTTTGCTCACTGTTCACGAGCTGTTCACAAACTTGTCTGGCAATGGAGCGCATCATGTTTTGGGATGCAAAGTCTCCCTAGAAGACAAAGACATTATTTAGAAAAGAGTTGCCTTGCTGTTTTCAAGTCACAATGATGAATGATTAGAATCTCCTATGAACTTAGTACATACTCTCTCTCCCTTTTCTCCTTTCATGCCAACTGCTCCCTGTTAAAGAGAAGAACATCATTATAAATAACAAGATTACCAGTTGCTAGAAAACCATGTTGTTTGACATTTACAACCACACATTGCACAATATAACGAATCACAGATGCAAATGGAGTAACTTTAAAAATATGCACTTGAGGTTAAATATTTGAATAATTTGAGGTGAATCTTGCCTTTTTGTTAAAAACAGCAACAACAGGGTAACCAAAGACATTCATTCTTAGCCTATACTAAAAAGTCTTCAATAAACATCATGGGTCAATTTATCCTCAATGCCTAAACTGTATCCTCGTGCAAAAATGCATAAATGTGTAAATACACATACTGGGTTTCCTGTGTCTCCTGTTTTCCCTGGTTTCCCCATAATCCCTGGTACTCCTGGATTTCCAGGACTTCCCTGAAACAGACAGAAAGAGACATCACATCTTCAGTTGCTGCACAGTAAACATGATTGCAACAGTTAACTATTGCTCCCTATTAACTGCTACAAGTTAGGATGTATGATTTAACATCTGCAGTAAAGGCACATGTTGCATTGGGCCAAGAACACTAAAGAGGAGGTGGAAACACACACACACACATACATACACACACACACACACACACACACAGAAGCCCCTGCTAATGGCCTTTGGAGCAGTCAGGATGGTATAGCACATGTGATTGCAATATTGGCATGTTTCCTGTTGGCATCATGGCAGGATTAAATACACACAGACCTCCTTAAACCACACAAAAAGAAAACGAGATGCATGCTCCATTCTCATAACAGTGGAGAGGCCTAGATACTATAGTCTGCTTTTTATGTGCTGTTCCAGTGGAGTGCAAATGTGGAGCCAGAGGAGGAATTGTTGTAGATATATCAGAAAATAAAACACGCTCCAAGGGATATTTACATCTCTTGTCTGTACAACACAAAGACGTGGAGACGCTCATGCACTCACCATTGGCCCTGATGGGCCTCTGGGTCCAGATGGTCCCTCCTTTCCTGGTGGTCCCTGTGTAGGAACAACATACATTCACACATGGGGTACAACACACTGGGGACCCTATTTAGGCAATACATCAGTGTCATGGAGATATATTGGTTCCAGCCTTAGGTCTTTCTTTAACCTCAAAATGCTGCTAGAAAGTAAATTATCATGTAGGACAGCGGTGGCTCAATAGTTTTGGTTGATACAAAGTGGTAACATGCAGCACAACTGCAAAACTACACGATAGTACTTCTGTACACACTGAGCTAAGTAGGTGCTCTCATTCAAAACATGTGCTTGAGCAAGCGTTGGATATATTTGCAGCCTTTCAACAGAGTGCAGGCATGGAGGTAGATCTTACCCGGGCTCCGCCTGGCCCGACGGGGCCTAGAGGACCAGCACGCCCAGTAGGACCCTGGGAAAAAGCAGAAACACTTAATCAAATGCTAATGATCGGGAACAATACCAATCCCAAATGCCTCTTTTGAACCATAATAAAAAACTGCAGTTTCCAGTTGATGTAGCCAAAGATGATAGACCATCTTAGTTTCTCCAAATTGTAACTATTTCTTTCTTGTCTACCGATGCTGCTGATGTCTGTTGATTTTTTAATGGAAATAACATAGATATGGCTTTTATAATGAGCTTGATTGTGTGAATTAACCAACATGATGCTGCCAACAGCACGTTGAAGCTCTGTAGATCCTAGTATCAGATTGTGTTACTCCCATGTCTGAATTTGCTTATTCAGGGACCAGAGTAACTAGTGAAGAAGTTCTCTCAACAGTGGGAGTTGGCTGAATGACTGGTTCCTCAGCCAAGAGATGACAATGTTATGCCAGCCCACTCAGAAATGGCCTTCACACAGACCAATACCATAGAGATCTTGTCAAAATGCCCAAAACTCCATCTATGTAAAATGTGTTTACAAAACCAAGCTTAAAGCTGCATTATGCAACTTTTTTATGTAAAAATACAAGCACCTCATCAGTCTAGTTCATGGGTCTGCAGCAGAGAAGACTGGCCCCTCCCCCTTCATTGAGTTGCTGTAGATTCCCTCCATTCTCCCCAATGACCTTTTGGAGTAGGTACAGTACAGTACACGGGTGGGAAGGTTTTCTCTGAGCACAGGAAGTGCTGAATTGAAACTTACGAGCCGAACGCACACAGCTCCCTAATGACAGTGAGCGAGCTAGTGCCCCGGCTATCGCTACAGAAAGCTGATTTACCACGAGCAAAGATGAAACCTCTCGCTTCCAGGTGGGGCCATCAATGAATAAATATAAACATAAAGCTTCATAGTGCAGATTTAAATTCAAATCTGAAGTTCAAATGAACCTTCAAGGGCACATTAAAAGAGTCTTTGAGGGTCATGGTAATCCAGTTGTACAGTAAGGCTGGTCTTGTTAGACGTTTCTTCCATCCAAAGTCTCCAGGATGAAAGTCCTCATCATCTTCAATTACCAGGTTGGGGAAGAACATGTTCCATTCCTCATTCCCAATTGGACACAAGTCCAATACAATTTAACTGCATCACTGGCCTTCTGTCAATCAAAGGGTTGATTTGAGAGTCTGGGTCACCCTGGGGATGGCATGGTCTACCTCCCACCTCGAGTGTGGTTTTAATCTCGCCATGTGGACTGAATCCAGGCTCCAGTAGCAATGCAGTGCTCCACGGATAGTCTCCTGTTTCCTGTTTAGAAACCACAGCTGGGGAAGAAAAGGAGGGTAGTACTTACTTGCAAGCCAGGCTGGCCTGGGTCTCCAGGATCTCCCTTTGGTCCGGGCCGACCCTGAAGGAGGAGGAGGAAAAGATGGGTTTGAGTTAGAGCATGTAGCAAAAAAAAAAATACTTGGTAAGGAACTTAACTGCTTTGGCCTTTCTCTTATCCACTTAGTTTGTAATTGTGATTGATTTCATACCCAATGTGTTGAAAAGAACATCTGTAGGGAGGAAATGAGGAAGACGTCTAGCTGACTATCGAGAATTAATAGGGGCTTTAGGATTGTAGTGCCATACAACATAAGGTATAAATCACACCCATTGGTGGATTTGTAACAGAGAATATTTCAGCAGTGCTACACTTTCTATACACTAATACCCATGTACCTAATGTAATATGTGAATAATGGTTGGAGGTTTTAGAATGTAGGTAAACTTGACTTACAGGTTCTCCTGGTAGAGACAGTCCGTTAGGGCCTTGTGGACCTGGTGGTCCCATTGAGCCTGGGAGTCCTGGGTCACCCCGTTGACCCATTGGACCCTACAGCATTACCCAAACACAAAACGGTTACAGTACATAGCCATTCTTTTTAAAAAGAACCCCTCCAGAAAACTCTCACCCTTTCTCCAGCATACAGTAGGTAGAGACAGTGAACCAGAACAGTGCTGGGTCTTCCAACCCCTTGACATAAGCCCGAGGAAAAATATACAGCAGTATTCGATAAGTGAATTCAGATGTGTGCAATTTGCTTTGTCTGATGGTCCGTGCTAATGTAGCCCCGCCGAGTGTAAGTTGCAGACTTCCTTAGTTATTATCAGGTTTCATTTATTTGTGTGATATATAATTCAACTTAACTATACTTAGATGAGTTAGAATGTAAAAACTGTAAATAACCACTGATAAGAGATTTGAGATTTAACTTACAACTGGGCCATGTTCTCCTCTCTCTCCTCGTGGTCCCTTAGTTCCTGGGTTGCCCTGAGAAAGCAAGGAGAGTCAGAGACAAAGAGTGAGCGTAACAACAGGAGCAGATTCCAGAGGCCCTAAAACCCGAAGCCATCAGAAATTCTCACTGGGGCTTAGTGAGGTTACCAAGCACACATATTCCAGACTTCTCTTCAAGGCTTTTGGCATTGTTTTTCCAACGGGCATTTATCTTTAGACACTTTTTCATAAGTCCGCACCTCATTGCATGCCATTGGTCTCATCCCTTTCTCGATTACTCTTTCCAGAGGAAAGGAAAATACCAATCCTGATGCTAGGGATGTCCTCAGTCTACTTAAGCAGGCAAACAACCATTAAATGCTAAGTAGTCTTGTATCGCTGTAAGCCTATTGTAACAGTATGCCTCTCTGTCTAGATCATCAGGCACAAGTATGGTATCATCATCATCATCAAAACATGAATGACTTCAGAGAAGACCTTTGCAATCAGGCGAGGACAGACGGATGTAGAGGAGGTGAAGAGAGACAAGGAGGAATGGATGGTGGGATGTGTAATGTCTTTACCGAAGGTCCAGGAGGTCCCTGGGGGCCAATGCTGTCCTGTGTGCATGTGCAGGAGTGGGGAAGGGCTGGGCACTTGGCTTCATCTCTCTGAAAGGGAAGGAGGCGAAGGAGATATAGAAATTTAAAAAGAGAAATATACAGATACACTTTAGAAGAGTGCTGGTATTGTCCATTTGACACTCCTGATAATTGGGACCATGTATTGGCAACCCACAAAACACAGGGGGTAAAAAACTGAAAGTTCTTGATGTAGCTGAGTGACACAATCCTGGCAAACGGCGCCTTTGACTTTCCTTTGAGTTTAAGAGGAGGAGACAGAATAAAACGCCTGAAAAGGTCATGGTGGAACAGTGGCTCATGCTGAAATGTGACTGGAACCAGCAATGTCAGTGGGGGTTTAGGACAAAATGCTTTGTGACAGCTGAAAACCTTAATCCTTAGTCCATATTTTGGGAAATGAGTATTTGACATAAGTTATATAACACTGCAATCATTGACATGATGCATTAATATCTGATGCAAATTATACACAAATGACTTATAATTGTCTAAATGCACATGCATCCGGCATTTAACATATCACAAATGAATGTGATTTACTGTCTGCTCCACGATCTAAAGGATCACTTGTTTTCTTGTACTTGGGAGGGCATTGGCAACACTCTGATTAGTGCAATTACACAGGATACAATGTTCTATTCAGTTCAGCTGAAGCAGTTTCTTTTTAAACAGAAGTCTATTTCTCAACCTTGCATTTAGCCTAATGACTACACAGCAGTGTGTATGTATATCCAAATGTGTACGTGTGTACGTATATCCCAAGGCTATACAGTTCTATACATCCAGTTCTATACATTAGAAACAGTGGGTGGTCAAGGGTAAGAGCAGTACAAATACAAATGTAATGTCCTGTCTTTCTACTCCACCCAAGAATGCACTTTTTAGGGTTAAATGGATACATGTGAAAGGAAGCTGGCAAAATATTCCTCTAGTGTACGTAGAAATAGCATTTAGACATTTATTTAGACTGAAGAGTGCAGCTGTATTTTTGGGAATAGAAGAAGCAATGATTTGGGATTGACTAATAAAGAGGACATCTTCTTGTTCTTACTGTGGCAGGCAGGTCACAGCATCTGTCTCGGCTGGTCCAGCTCAAGCTGCACACAATATCAAACATCTGGAGCTGGAACTATACAACAGAAAAAGGGAATACACATTGAGGGGGTGTTACAAATGGCGCCCATTCAGGATGAAAAGACAAATATTTGAAAACAGATGATAGCAAACCAAGAATGAGACCCTCAGAAAGATGAGAGTAAAATACAGCCATTTGTCCTGTCAACACTTGTTGAGTTAATTATGCATCTATGCACAAGAGGTTTTTGGTATAAGTTCTTTGGAAAGTTGTGAGATGCTCATCCAAACTTGTTTTTCCAAGCCCTTAGTTTTTAACAAGTTTTAGTTTTTTCACTTACTGTTGCAGATTGTCTCCTTCCGCCTCCAGACTTGGCCAGCTTGCCAAGCACTTCATAGCCATCCAGTGTGATGTTGTTGGCCTCCTTGATGGGCTTCTCTGCCACCTCTTGGCAGTCCACGTTGAGCTTGACTTTCTCTGGGGAGATGCTGATGTGGAGCTGCAGGACAGAGGATGGTGACAGGGCCTTCTTAACAAAACATTCTTGTCTTTTAAAACCTGAAGCCATGAGAAATTGCAATACAATTGATTGGCAAATACTCCTACGAACATTAAGAGTTTCTGGAAAAGCTACGCTTGGCATTCCTTTCTATCTGAAAGTGGTGTGATTGCCCTTTAAAGGAGAAGCGAAATCCTTTAAGAAACTGCATCCATGAGGGTAGCAACAACCTCACTGAACCTCTCTGAACCATGTTGTCTGATGCATATAAAGATGTTGATACTGTAGTTCATATAATCACTATATTTAGGGAATTGTTTAGTCTGCAGAACTATGCTAAAACAGATTCTGATATTACCCCAAAGTGGTCACTGATTTGGCCTAAAACTCATGTTCACTGCCTCTGCTGATGAATGGAACATTAAAAATGAAATATACAACAGTTGCCAACTCCATGTATCCTTAAAGCTATAGACAGTGATTGTGTAACAACATACAATGACATAGTGCCAGATTTTTAAATTTTCTGCCCAGGGAACCCCGTTCCACATCTTGAAATTATATAATTTGCGGTGTGCCATCAAAAGTGCTACACTTTCCATACTTTCCCTTCACAGTTGCAAATTTCCCACTGCTAAACAGTCAGACAAGCTTTCTCTCTGTCAGAAAAAGCAAGCTAACATTTCTCTCTACAAAGCAGTACTAACCACAGACTAGGCCATAGTTCTTGGCAACCAATCACAAAATTACAGTTGACTTCCTTGGCAACAGAACAGACTATTTGGTGGACCGCAAGGGGAGAGGGTGTTGGTTATCCCGGGATTCTGGCATGGATATATTATACCATGATGCTCTTGAGGGCTTACCAAAATAACCTTCAATGATATACTGGGATGGCAAATAATGAGTATGTATATATTACCTCATTGACCAATAAGAAAACACAATAAAAAACACTTTAGTCACTGGAAAATAAGATTTTAGGCTTTTCTAGTAACCATTGCTACCTCAGTAATCTGGTCTTTCTGCATCGCATCAACTTTCCTTTGAAATGATACATAGAGGGTATGTATGTAATGTGTAAACACTATACAGATAGAGTACATATGGTAAGATTTACGCTCACTCCAGTACCCTTGACATATTTCCATGATTTCTATCAGATTCCATTTTATTGTACTTGGCTCAATTCTTACTGTTCCTCCATTTTCCTAATCCTGAATCTTGAAGGCTTCACAGTCATAATTCTGTGGATTTAGTATTCTACTGAGTGGTGTGAGTTCGCTCAATAAAAATGTAACTGAGATCGAATTAGCTTTCATTGGAAACAAAAGGTAATGAAAATGTGTATTATGGAATCTCGACCAAAAATGGGTGTGTCAATGTGCAGAGTAGATTTACTGATCATAAAATGCCAATTTGTGTTGATCACTTCAACTTTATCATTCCAGAGGGGGCAATAAGCTCCCATGTCCAATCTGGGACATGGGCACAGACAATGCAATTTTGCAAACCTAGCTTCCGATGAGCAGTGTGCATTATTTTGGTTAGAAAAGTTTATATAGAATTTCCTATAGCATTTCCTGTTTCTATTGTGGTTTCTTTGGTCATTAACCCAACTTGGCCAGGTCACAGAAAGCAGACTTCTTTACCAGAAGGCATCAAATTGGAAATGCTGTCATGAATAATACAAAGAGTGTAGTCAGTGGACACTCTGGAAAAGTGTCCATTAGGCCTATAAAGACCTGTGAGCCAGAATAATAGAGTGCCTTGGCTTTGTGGAGATCTCTGTTCACCTCCCCCTCTTTCTCAATTAGTGCATGCATATACTGGCACAACCTTCCCAGGCCCCGAAAGGAAAGTTTGAAGGACTGAGTTTAAGAGTTCTCGAAGAACAATAAAGTTTGTGTATTTTTCAGCATGGGGGTTGAACCTGTACATTTTAATGGCTACAACAACTGACAAGGTCAATGTAACTCTGAATACATACAAGGTCCACAAGGGTACCAATAGTCACTAGGAGTTTTGGAAAAATGTCTTCTCCTTTTCTTTGTCTAGGAGGAAAGTTCCCTCTTAAGTCCTCTGAAGACCCCCCACCCCCAGGGTGCAGGAAGGGCTTTCCCCAGTGGGCTGGTGAGTGGCTAGCATCTGCTAAAGCTATTGATGAAAGCTTTTCCACATGTTAAAACAGTGGAGAGGCAGACCACAACCTCTCCTCAACCTGGATTACAAATGCACGCTATACATTTAACACTTGACAAAAATAGACATTGCAGTTCAAATGAGAGTATGGGTTTGGGTGAAGTAGGTTAAGGGAAGTTTTGCAATTAATTATGACAGAAATGTTGAATTTTAGAATTACTGATTGTTTAGCAAGGACATTAACTGCTATCCAGCATTAGCAAGGACATTAACTGCTATACAGCATTTAACATTCAACATTAACTTAATTAAGTGTTAAAACTTGTTGCAGCCCACTGCAAAGCCACACTATAAAATGCCTCTGACTCATCTTACATTAGTAGTACATAAAGAGGTGTGTAGTAGAGTAGTCGGTAACTCAATACTTTGGGGTCAACATTTGGCTCGTTGCCTTGACTGAGGGTCACAAATGGTCTTCTGGACAATAGGCTACACACAGCTGTCATTAATGACAAACATCATTGGTCAGAGCGGTTTCAGCACACAACCTCTAAGGTCACTCAGTAATAATCATGGAGAAAGCCATGATAAACCACTGACAACACATAAACACACACCACCACATCAGTCAGCAGTGACACTCACTCAGCAGACCAGCAAATAAGCAGGTAGGTAGACCACTGCAGACTTGCAAGCTCATGGAACAGCAACTACTTCACCACAAACTAGCCACCCAGAGTACATCAGACTAGAGGCACCACCAAGGCCACAGAGAACACACACACACACACACACACACACACACACACCAGGCTGCTATCCAACTAGAGCAGAAATGATGTCATTTTGGTGATGTCATTTACATCTACTCTGACCCAACATTTTCCAGGGTCCCATTCATTCGTTAGCCTGTAATTAGTTGTGTAGCTGCATAATGGTCTAACTGTAAAGCCATTTACTGTAAGCTCTGATCAGGAAGCCAATATGCCGCTTTCATCCGATCTTCACTAAGATCTCTGCACTCTATATCAGGAAGTGGGAGACTTTTGATGTTGGACCATACCCTAGTTGAGGAAAACGGGTCATTCATTTTGATTACTTTAAAACTAGGGGGGGGGAATTACTTTTGTACAAAATAGGGGACACATTGTTCTTCTTGGGAACAAAGTCAAATGTAATTGGACATGCTTTCAGTACATTAGAAGCAGTCCTTGTTCCCCTACAATGAATCTAGTATTTTTTGTTTTGTTTTAAAGATTTACTTCTGGCATTGTTTGACAGTGGAGATTGACAGGAAATGTGGGGGAGAGATAGAATAACATGCACTAAATGGCGCTGTGGCTTAGTTGGTTAAAGCGCATGTCTAGTAAACAGGAGATCCTGGGTTTGAATCCCAGCAGTGCCTTTTGTGGGGTCTCACAGCTAGAATGCCCCGTGGTTTGATTCCCGGCTGGGGGCTGTTAGCGCTGGAGGTATATCTCCCCATGGGTGGGCTATCTCGTAAAAAGGGCCTTTTTGTGTGGAGTTTATATGTTCCCACATGGGGTTTCCTCCAAAAATAAGGGCCTCCACTAAAAACATGCACAAGATCATCGCCTGATCAGCAACGAAGGAGGAAGATTTTCCACGGACTTGAGACAAATAAAGATGGCTTGTGGCTGTCCAATTTCTCCTTTTTTTTAAAAAAAAGGCCGCGGGCTGGATTTGAACCCAGGCCACTGCAGGAAGAACTCAGCCTTACATGGCATGTGCTCTACCAGGTGAGCCACCGTGGCGCCCTGAATCTAGTACCTCAAGACATTCCAGGTTGGTGTAAAAATATACTATTTTTCATTGTCCATTACAGTGAACAATGAACACCTACAGTGGTGGAACAAAACAGAGGATGTTTTATATTCACTACTGCTTTGAGATTGAAGTGAAAACATTTGATGTCTCGTTTTACTGCTTTCACTGGCCCAGAGAGACTCCATTCTGTACAAACATTATGGTTGTTAATCTTGGCATGTGGCTCTACCGTAGTGGCTTAATCATTACAGAAAAACAATGGGTTTACAAAACAGCAATATCACTATAGACAGAGTTATTTCAAGTGAGATGAGAAGCCTTCACAGAATGGCTAATTCTCCTTTTAATTAATCTTTTACTAAATATTCCCCCTAAGGGACTTCATTCTTAAATTCTAGCATAAAAGTCAGAGTGGATGATGGCATGAATCCTTTTCAGAGTCAAGAAAATGTAGAAACAGGTGGAAACTTCTCAATTCAGAACTTGGCTGGTCTCCGACTGCAATCATTTATCACAAACAAGTTGAACCCAAACACAAGCCCATCCAATCCACTCCTGACTGCTACAGAATGGTTTGAAGCTCAGAGTCAAACCGCTGCCAGGACAATATCCAGCGTGGGGTCACTAAGGTCTCACCCTCCAACCTCTCCATGACTTTATTTATAGCATCCCTGACCGATTCATCAAATTAACTGACCATGGTCTATGAAAACAAAGCATAATGCCAAATCGTAAAAAGGCCTAACGACTACTTTGACGTCGGACCTACACCACTGGAAGATGGATAGCAGAGAACTTACATGAGGTGTAACAAGATACATTGAACCCCATTCTTGGCCACAGGAAGTCACACATAGGAATGTGAAAGTTTTTGAAAAACAGTTGAAGTAATATATACATGAAAGGAACAATAATCAGCATGCAAGTGAGAACAAAATATTTAAATTATTCAAGAAAAACCTGAGTAGAACCTGCTAGCATTCAAGGATTCTCCTGCAGACTGAAAGCCACCAAGCCTTTCCTTTGCCGAACTTTAATAATATCACTATGCTGCACACACAACACTCCTCTCGTCAAGAATTATGCATTGTGTTTACCTTGTGGAAGCTTCCATGGAAAACTCGCTTCACTTGCTCCTCATTAAATGTGGCTCTCTGGATCTCTCCTCGGGTGTCCTTGTTGTAGAACGTGATTGTTTTGCTGGAAGCTGAAAAGAGAAGAGCCTCTGATGAATCCCTGACAGTGTGTTACGATGTAGTGGCACGCAAATCGCATACAGGACTGCAGACAACACATGGTCGTACAGAAAGGAGAGGGATGAAAAGAAAGCTAGGAGGGATTAAGTCCATGTGAGTGATTATTGGCCTTTAACACGTGTGTAAGCATGTGTTTGTAAAATACACTGATATTATGGTGGCTTAAAGTTAATCTAAAACAAGCAACAGTGAGAGAACTGGATTGAAGCAAATAACTTTTAAAGCTGAATTATTGCTCAATTTCTTTGTAATTCCTATCATATCCCAGTAAAGATCAATTACATTTTGAGGAAAGAAAGACAAGTGACAGTGAGAGAGAAAGAAGTACAGTATAGTAGTAGAGTATACATTAAGAGGGCCTTACGGTTGACGGTGACCCCGACCTCGGGGTTGTTTCCCTTATCGGCAATCTGCCAGATATCAAAGGGTTCAGTGCCTGTGTCTGGGAGGAGGCGGAAGAGCAAGATGATGGTGTAGGATGGGGGAAGTCCCTCCGGGTGGATCTCCCTGTTTGAAGTTAAAAACATATACATCTGAGATGAGACATGGGTAAGAAACACAGGACACCAACCTTGACAGAGAATGACCTTTCACTGTGCTCCCATTACTTTGTCAGTCAGGATATCAGCATGTCAGAGCTATGTGAAACTTCAACCAAGAAATAAACATGCTTGGACAATTGCAATCAATTGTGCAGGTCTGTGAGCCAATATGCAACACAAAACTCATAGCAACTCCTCAGAGTCCTCACTGGCGAGCGCTGGGGAGCTGAGGAGCGATGCTTGCAACACTACACCGAGACCATAAATTCTCGCTAAAAAGACGCTGCATGCAGCCTGTCACGTGGGCGGCACAACCTGTAAATGATTGCCGTTCTTCTCCTGGCCTTGTAGAAATTGCCCACATATTGAAAGTATTTTCTGTCCCCTCTAGTTTGCTGTGGCTTGAAGTGTTTCCATTTGTGCATATTAAGTCGATGGCTCAACCCACGCACACAAAATATGCATCATTATAGACAAATTAACAAAGTATGCTAAAGAGATTTGAATACTTGGGCAGTTCTCCAATTGCCTGTGGACGTTTTGATGGGGCCAAATAAAGAGACAGAGTTCTTGACCCGGGGGTAATTTATTTGCTCTCTCATACTGTATGTGTGGGACAGTGGGCCTGGGCCAAGGAGTTTTTAGTTTTATGATCCAAATCATTTTCCCTAACACCTCATATTCTACAAGCTGCAACAACAAACAGGGCTGGCGTTTAGCTTAGGGCCTGAGGGCATTGGGGAAACCCCTAGGTCAGTACTACAGAGGCCAATGAGGGTCATTATGAATAATGACTGTGGGCTGGGCAAGATTATAGTGCATAGGAGAGGAGAGAGGCCAATGAGCCAAGAACATGCACAAAGAGAGACCCAAACATGAAATCAAATACACAGTCAGGATCTTGAATGTAAAAACACTCATGTTTGCCCAGATATGTGCAAAGAGAGACACAAAAGAATAAAGTACAAGCCTGCGCACATACACATATTCCCAAACACCCCCACGTTTCCTTTCACCCCAGCTCTTACTTGGTGGGTTGGTTGATGAACGAATCCTTGTGCACCCTGTAGGCAATGTAGCTGTTGAAGGAGCCCGGCTCCATGGACACACCGTTCATGCCAGCAAATGTTTTGTCTGTGATGTTGAAGGCTTCCAACATCCTGAAGCCTGGAAGGAACAAGCCACAGAGGGTATGTGGAAAGGAGGCAATTAAAGGAGAGGAATAATAATAGTGGTTGTCGTTTTACATTTTATATTTCAGTTATTTAGATGATACTCCAGAGTTACTTACTATAAGTGCAACAGTAGAATAAACTTGAATTCCTACAGTAGATCACCAACTTTACATGCAATCAATAGTAAGACAGGTGATGCTGCAATTCCCTGATGAAATTCCGGTTACCTTGAACAATCAATGAACTCTGTATGTATGTATTGTGATGCCATATGCTTACCAGGAGTGGTGAAGCCATTGATGTAGATCAGAGGACAGGCTACAAAGAGGAGAACAGTTGTAAGGAGTTGATCAAACAAACTACGGATCAAACAGTGTGATTCATCTCTCGTAATATATTTCCTCCAGCTTCCGTCGCTGAACCACAAAAAACATAAAGTTACAAAAAGAGTTAAATTAACTGTTTTCCTCTGGGGATTTCATTTTCACTTTAATATCCATCTGGAGCTCAGTCTCTTACTAGAAGTGGCCGTTTCACAAATGAAGGTGATCAGGTTATCCTGGATCTTGGCAAAGGCGTCAAAGTCGTCCACCACGAAGACGTGTCTTTCACTGGGCTTGCTGCCGATGTTTCTCAGCTCTGTCATGTCTACGTCGGCGACACCGACCACAAACACGCTGTAGCCTGGGGTGGAAACACACACACACACACACAATAAAAAGACCATTGTTAAGCTTCCATTAGTCAAGGGCTGTTCCCTCACTATGGGGATTATTACAGCAGTTTCTTAAATTGGCCAGCAAACACTGGCTCTGACACAGGAAAATGAAGCAGACAAAATGTTTGGTAATGTGAAGCAGCTCTGTTACATACATGTACATACAACACAAACAAGAAAAAAACATGACAATGAATGACGAGATTTCTATTTTTGTGAAGGCGAATCCAAATGTACCGGAATGCTGCAGTTTCAGAGCACTCTTCTTGACTTCATCCTGGGAGCGTCCATCTGTAACCACCACCAGCACCTTCGGGACGTTTCTCCTCATACCACTGTCGGAGGTGAAGACCTTCTCATAGACATGCTTC
>CABFOS010022423.1:14446-26287 GCA_900660315.1 Diretmoides pauciradiatus | reverse complement strand
CCTCCACTAACACACACTTATATAACTGTATTTAATCATAACACAACTAGAGAAACCCTCTCAGATGCGGTTCCACGGGACAGGACCTTACTAAAGGGGGGGTCCGTGGTTTACTGCGTGTCTATTTTGGAAAGGGGAAAAAGTTTTGGGAGAACGCTGCCTCTAGACTCCGGTAGAATAACAATAAACGCACATATTGAAGCTTCTGGAGATGATGTAGGAAACAAAGCGCTTACCCGCAGCCCGCCTGGGCGCCTGCTGTTTCCTCCGTGGCATTTCTGGAGTCGCAGTTCACTACTGTGCCCAGGTGAAATCTGTATGCGGGCTAAGATAGTCCATGCAGAGAGAGAGAGAAGAGAGGAAGAGAGGAAGAGAGAGAGGGAGAGAGAGAGTCTTTATTTCGGGTCTCAACTACTTCAGTCTCTCTCTCACTAAAAAAAAATCCAGTTGTACAGGAATCGTTGTCAGGGGGGGAAAACGGCAGATGTTAAAAAGCGGTTTTGTTCTTTTCTTTCACCTTCTTCTTCTTCTTCTTCTTCCTCCTCCTGTGGGGGGCGAGTCGTCTTCCTTCACCATCCGTTTCTGCCCATCAACGCTTATCCCGCTGACCGACGCGTGTCAGTCAGTCAGTCAGTCTGTCGGTCTTGAAGTCAGTCTGTCGGTCTTGGATCGGTCAGTTCGTCGCGCGGGGTTCGTGTCTACCGGCGGAGAGACGCGCGCGAGGCGGTTCGTTAACGCGCGCGCGGCGGTGCAGGCGGAGGGGGAGACAGAGAGCGAGAGAGAGAGAGAGGCGATGCCAGCAGACATCGATCCACAGAACAAACTGAACATTAAAAACTCCTCCCTCCTCGCCTGGACTTGATGATGGCAGCGAGACATTTGTTACACTAGATAACCATGAGTTTATTAAAGGAACAGAGGCCGGGGTGGTGGGGGGGGGACAAGAGAGGAGCTGTTGTGTGTGTGTGTGGATGTTGTTTTCACCCAGGAATCCCAGGTCACTGCCTCCTCCATGGCCTTTAGCATTCACAGCATCATTCATCAACCTGCTGAACCTCACTGTTGTAATCTGATTACTTTTTTCTTTTCTTTTCTTTTCTTTTGCAAGATTTTAGGGACCCTTATTGAAAAAAGCCTAAACGTTTTCTTTGGTAGCTATCCTTTTAGTCGACTTTGTACCAGTGAATCGTACTGTCATGAAACTGTACTTTTTCCTTTGCAAACTTCTAATAAAAATATCAATCAATCAATCAATTTTACCTACAACATCTATACTATGTGAAGCTTATTGTTAAAAGAACTGTAATTTGAATAGATAATTCTAAATCTAAAGTCATTTGGCTGCCAAGCTTCATTTCAAGGTATGTCATTTTATTTATAGTTCCTTTTCTTAAAACATGTAATCACACTTTTTACCCCCCTTCAGAACTATGTTTGATCTGATTGCTTGGTGACTGTATCAGATGACAGGCAGCGTTTCTTTAATCCATGTATATGTAAGTCTTATTCCTTATTCCTGGTTATCAGGGCGTGCGAGCTAACAGTAGTAAAGCCTCTTGCTCTTTCTTTAGAAGCTACTCATGATGACTATGACCTAATCAAACACGAAGTTAAAATGATGGATGACTTCATTTCACAGAGACAACACCCCTTAGAGATCCAGACTCGCCCCACATTACAAAACGACTTCCTTATAATATTTCATCACCCTATTTGGTGTGTGTCAATCATTTTCGCCAACGATACCAAAGACCTCCCCTGAACTCCACCTGAACCTGTGCGATCAATCACAGCTTAGATCCAGCCCAAGCCATACACGTCTGACAGCTTTGAACACCCCGTGTGCACACACAGGTATACGTGTGTAGTGACAGGCGCCACAGCAGTGCCCACCGCTACCTCCAGCAACCCTCACCTTATCTCTACCAGTATGGCCTCGCTCCACTGATGCTGCTCACCTCATGCTGACACCTAGCCTGACTTCATCTGCATCGCCAAGGCAACTCACCCACATCTCTCTCCCTCTCTCTCTCTCTCTCTCTCTCTGTGTGGGCGTGGGTGTGTCCTTTTCACCACATCACTTCTGAAGAAAAGTTTTTGATCAGCGTATTTCAAACGTACATGTACATTCATGCACCAGTGTCAATAGAGATCCACATGCAGATGGCAGAATGCAACATCCTCTAAGTCTTGATGAGTTTTTCCCCCCCTCACACGGTTGCATTTCTTCTTCCTACCTGGCTGCAGAACGATTTCCCAGCATATAACTTCAATGGATTTCATTTAAGCGTGTAACGAAAATGTGACAAACACATGTCTTGTTAGTGTTTGTGTTTTGCTTGCTTCCTTACTATGGCTACTTGCGGCTCTGTTTTCCACTGGAAGTAAATGTGTGGCACACATGCCGAGAGAGAAGCCGACTAAAGTTGACTGATGTCTGTGCACTTTGAACTGTGTTTGATGAAAGGCCTGGACAAAGTGACATCATAGTGAAATCCAAATCATATATTTGAAACATGAAAAAGAAAAGCTGAAACAGAATTTAGATATGTTATGGCAGTTAGCATGAACAGATGTTTCCAAACCAGATAAGTAATATTTTAATCTGGGATCTCATCAAGAGCTGGAGCTTTTTCCATTGACGATGAATGGGAGGCAGAGCTTGTGGATTATTTCAATGTTTGTTTCAGCTTTTACACCATAGAAGTATTATTTCCTGCATGCTAACAGAATCTGAAGCAGAAAATGGGCCCACATTCCTGGGAAGTCACCATGGTACTTTAGTGTCTACTACTACTACTCTTATTTATTGTCAACCAAGCAGCTTCAGAAAGTGTCTTTTGATGACGGTGAGTTTTTGACCTCTCTTCATTTTAGCTTTAAGAGAGTTTCAGAGTCTGAGGAATAACACAGACTTACTGTTTTTATAGTGGACCTTTAGTCAGTGATGAAACCTGGGAGGAAAATACAGGACAAATACAGTACATCCCCCATCCCCAGTGACGAGACTCAGATTGGGTAAAAGTCAGTGTCCAAAACTTCAACATAAAATGTACATAATGAGTCTGCTGATGTGGGCCTGTTGAGATAATAACATCTACAATGAATTACTGTCTTTTTCTTTGCCTTAGTAAGTTAAAAGTCTACTATTTAACAGGCATAACAGGGCCCATTAACAAAAAATGACATTCCGGCTGAATTAACATGCAGGATTGCAGTAGAAACTGTATGCAAATGAAGTAGAAAATGCCACGAGTAAATGATAGAATATCTCTGATAATGCATTAGACTGTGAGAAAATCCCCACAGGGAAACTAGGTGATTGCAGCAGCAAATAGTAATAGGATTCAGCGTGGAAAAGAACAAATAGAAAATACAGCAATACAAGAACAGTAAAAAATAAAATCAATAAAGCAATAAAATGCAAATTGAACAATTGTGGGATCCTGTCAACATATGCTGGTGTCAATTTAAACACATTACAGTATATGTATCCTTATTGGTTGGAAATATAGGAGCGTTTTACTACTACAACTGCTTACTGAAATATGGATAACTGAATCAGAATATATATAAATATTAGTATGCATAAACATAATGGAATAAAATGTGACCACTCAGTGAGACACATTTATCTCATTTATTGATCTGGCTGAAATATCATTAAAGGCCCGGTTTGAGTATGGCCCCCCTTTATTGCCCCCACTGTTGCCCAAACACTGGCTTTGTTTATGTTTTGATTTACTGGACTGGAGACATTTTTGGATTCTCAAAAGCAGTGGCAGCCAGCGACAGCCGAACATTACTTTTATGTAACACACAGACCTGCATTTTGAGTTATAATGGATTATGAAAGTTGCAAAAAGCTTATTTCCGTGTATCAAACTCTAATAATCTGTGTGAGTATACCTATAGTTTATGTGGCCAAATACATTCAGGATAGAGATTTTACTGACATAATAATAATAATAATAAGATACCGATTACTCCATTTTGAAAAGGCTATTTTTCTCCTTCTCTACATTCTAATGACAAGGCTACGACGGCTTTTGAAAAAGTCTCTTTGATGAAGTTTCTTTATGGACCCAGTGTGGATTCAGAAACAGAAGGGAGTGAAGGAGTTCCTCCAAATTTCTGTAGTACAGATTTGTATCCTAGAGACGAAACGGAACTGTCTCAGCTTGGGTTTCAGCCAGGGAGATGACATGAGATGGTGGCATGACATCTCTGACATTTGTGTATATCTTCTCATGCTGTTTAACGTTTCACACTATTTACATCTAAGTATTTAATTGGATGGTGCTGACCTCACAGTTTACACTAACTGTTACGCTAACTGTGCATCTCAAATGCCTTCAAGAGTTTCCTGTTTATGTTTGCAAGAGGACTGAAAATTTGCAATTGTAATATAGCCTGATTGTTGATGGTAGCGAAGTGTTTTGATAAAAGTGAATTCTCTACCAGGATTTAAAGGCACTTCTACCAGAATTCTGGAAACAATGTCCAAGTAAACACAGATATATCATTTAGACATTTAGATTTATATCAACAAAAACATGTTAATCTTCATTCAGTTCAAAGGTTCAAGGCAATAGGTGCAATTTCTCATCTAGTCGTTCTAGATGAAAGAGAAAAAATTGTTGTCTGAGGTCCCTGGTGTAATTTGCACAAGGAAATAAAAATAACATGATAATCAGTTGGTGCAGCACTTTTCTAAAACTAAGTTTAGAGATTTAGAAAGTGTTTCACAATCAAGACAAGACAGAAGCAAAGCTACACAAGAGGACAGCAGCAAAAACTAAGACACAATATCGGAGAAAGAGCAGAGAAATACTGTAGGTCTTAAGAAGTTGACGACACTGATAATGCCAGCCGGAGCTCCTTGGGGAGGGAAAACCAAAGAGGGGTCCTGACAGCGAAGGCTCCTTTAGTCTTAAGTAGCTTTAAGAAGGGCCGAAAGTGACTTTTTGTGAAATGTATGAAGTTTAACTCAATTATCCCTTGGATCTCAGAAAGGGCACGTGTACTGGACAGTGTGTTCATCGCTGTAGAAACCTATTCCCAGTATTCTCATGCAATATCGTGATGTCCCCCAAACCATAAAATGCACAAATATCTCATTATACGGCTAAAATTAGACTTTGAACCCCTTTCCTAAGTTACACAGTAATACATACTTTTGTCACAACATCTCAGAAAGCATTGCTTGTATTTTGAGATTTAGCTCTCTATGAATACAGAACATATAAAAGCTCACAACTTTTTCAAACCTAAACTGCCAGTGAGAGAAATCTGGACTCAACCTAAGACTGTTTCCAATATCATTACTTTGGGCTCATTTACATTTTGTGGTTCAACTATTTAGTTACACAGGCTTTCTACATATCCATGCTGCATAGGGAGTCTAATTATAATGCACTCGCCATGATGAAAGGAGGACAGAGTAGGAAATCCAAACCTGTTTTTGATTCAAAGCTGAAATTTCATGTGAAATGGACAGCCTGTGATTGAAGTCTAGTTTCATAATTCTCAAAGCAGAACAACAACATATGCATAGAGTCAAGAGCAGATGCTTGATTTCAAAAGGTAATACACATAATGCGTGTGAAAACAAAAAGTTATTACAAATGCAGAGGAACCCTGAATGAGTACAAGTTTCCATTTACATGATTGGCAAGTGATGCTGAATACAACGCTCCTGATCAGGATTACAGCAATACTATAATGAGATAGGCCTAATATGAAATCTGACTACTTTCAACGATGGGGAATAATGAATTACAGAACATGTAACCGGATTAGGGAAATCTGTGAGATCATGTATATAAACACACACAAACATAATTTAACACATCTTGAAATGATAACGAAGATAATGGTTCAGATTGTTGATGATGGCATAAGGAGGATACGTTTTACTGTCTGTCAAGTGGAAAAACAAGGATTTTACGTCATCGTATCAATTTGGAAGAAAGGCATTTCTAAAGTAACTGTAATCAGATTTTCCGAGTCTGAGTTTCTGATCTTAATCTTTTGGATTATGTTACTGATTACATCTGTAGACATGCACTCGGCAATCGATTGCATTTTGAGTAACCTATCCAACCTTGCTCATCATACAGCAAGTTCATAAAACACGATTTCAAATGAGACTTTCTATAGTATGTCATCAAATTGGTCATTTTATTTACACATCACACGAGATGTTTGCAGTATAATGATTCATTAACCAGCACAGAGCAGCAACAGATATTCATGATTAGAGTGTCATTCACGCTGTATAAGAACAGCAGCATGTGGTCCTATAACATGTAATCTAGTTGAAAGTAGGTGAAGTTGAACAAGCTGGTGTGTGTTTTTGTTGAAAGTACTGTTAAAGGAGCTTTCTGGCACTCAGCGTGTTTGCCCTCAGGGCTGAATGTAACAGATGACAGAGATCATTGCAGCTTCATTTTTTGGATCAGTCAGTACTTACTCCTTTTCACAATTTTTCAGTGTACTATAGAGACATATACACCATAGTGATATTGCTGTATTCTTTGTACCTAATATTGGGTACAAATAGTGGATACTTGATAGGTGTCATCAGTCCATTGTTACCCTCCTCTTCCATTAGTCCATTATTTTGGTATTCTGCTGATTCAGTTCTGCCACAGGCTTCTAGTGTATCACAACATGTGCATACTAAAAAATAAAGGTTCCACATGAGTTGTTGTGGCTCTGTGTTTTGCCATTTTGGAAACGAGTGTTTGGTAAGGTTTTATTAGTCTCATGGATATTGAAAGATAGATTCATGAAGACGTGCAGATGAAAATAGGCTTTTCATATCTTTCAGGTCTCATCTTTCCTCAGAATGAACAGGCATACCCGTATATCCTCTTGTTCATAAGTACATACTGTAAACGTTTCATAGCGTCAATGTGGAATAACTCACTTTTGTGTCATATAATACATCTCCCTGCTCTCTAAAATCCTTTTATTATTCTTTTATATGTTGTGCTGAGGCCACTTGAATTCATCACTCACGTTTCTTAAATGAAAAAGACCATAGACATGTTTTACTTTTTAGTTCACTTACTGTATGATGTCACTGGTCAGCACCGACTACTACTACTACCAACTACTGTGTAACTATGTATTTGATGCAATGAATGATAACTGCTATGAATTTACAGTTAGTGACATTTTATTCTGCTAACAAAACGTATGCATACTTGTTTCCACGTTCTTCATTCACTACCCAAGATTCCTAAAAGATGCAATTACTTTAAATATGTTAACAAGTAAATTGATTGAGGTCTTTCTTGCATTATGCTTCCTGCGTTTTATTGTTTGAGCAATGTATTGATGCTAAAATATTTATACGATGCACATTTTGTTTTGTCATACAGTGGCTGTTGAGGTAGTGATGTCACGACATTAACATACCCGTTTCTTTGAATATTTCTTAATTATTTATTTGATTAATTTAACAAAATTCATCTCTGAAAAAAATTAATTAAAAAATGCAGTCAGTATTGCTGATGCAAACTATATGTATGGAATATAGTCAGTCACATTTGATCCTATGAGAGAAGCTCAAGTAAAATTGTCCCTGATTTCAAATCCTGGGACAATCCAATTGTAAATTTGGCAGTTAGTACTAGTGTCTTAAACTAATATATGTTTAATTGTGTCATAAATTAGAGTAATTTTGACTGTACAAGTACTGAGCAACATAGAAAAAAAAGAGAAAAATACTTTAAATTAATTCTATTCTCTTTTACTTGTCAATGCTTTTGTGTGCTAGTAACCATAATCTGCAGTAGTGGGGTTAGAGTTGATGTATTGTCTCAGGTGGAATGGCACCATGACCCAGATATAACCCTAACTATCATGGTTACACATGCCTTATCAGAAATGACTTTCATATCTTTAGGAAAACGAATCTCAAGCTGGGGCTGTCAGCCATTGTAAAGAGTAAGTATATGGGGCGTGAAGGGAGGGGAGTATTGTTCACCATCTAAAAGGAGCCTTTTTAACCCAATAATACCCATCCAAACAATCTTCCTAACATCGCCGCTTGACCTATTTCCTCTCATGTAATATATCGTTAAAGCAGCCTTGTGAAATGGCTTAATTATTCATGCTTGATTTCAAAATGAAGAGCTTTGAGAACATGGCTCCACAGGAGGATTGACACACGCAACGGTGCTCTTACAAGCACACACACTGAGGCACACTGGGACCTGGCTCGCTCAAAAAACACACCCTTGACTGACTTCATCCACTGTGTTGTGCACAGCGCATTAAAGCAAGAGTGAAGATAAATGCCCTGTCAGCGCCTTTAATGATTTATTTCAAACATTTCACTCGATCCAATAAGGTTACAATCTATGGCAGGTAATTGTTTATACAGAAATAGAGGGCATTTTGTTTGTTTTATTGAGCATTGAGCAGAGTGAGCACACTAACCTCAGAAATGGATGCACTGTCAGAGATATCAATCTACTTTGTTTCAGATTACATACCGCACTGGCAATTCCCATCACACATACAAAATAATAATAATTTGATGTGCTGCACAGACTTTGGGAATTTTCTATTCAGAATTAGCATTAACATCTCCTATTCAGTTTCTGATCTCTTTTTTTAAGGGCGTAGGGCCTCGTCGTCCATATGGACAGGCCGGACATGCCTGCATGTGGGTGCCCGATCGGTGTGCACATTTGTGGTTCCCCGCGTGCATGTACTGCAGTTAGGTAAGGCATCAGAGCAGCCTGTCACTTGTCCCTTGGCATTGCTTTAGTCTGTGTCGACAGTGTGTCCACCCTGGGTTTGTCAGTGTCTATTCAGACCTGACCTGTCTTGTTCAGCACATGGCAGAGGATGCTGATGGACATTTCCAGTTCTCCTTCTCAGTGTCCATCACTCGGTGCAGGATGCATCCCTGACGCATCTTAGTTTGAGCTCCTGAAATTTGTTGACAGTTGCAGAGGGTGGTCTGCAGTTCTGCCACCCTCAATTACGGGAGATGTGATCTGATTCTGACTTGAGGGATGTAGGTTGCCTGCTGTGCATAAATGCTCAATTGTGGTCGATCGATATCTTGCTAATAGGTTTTGAAAATTGAAAACAATGCAAATAGAAAAGCTGCGTAAACCCTGCCGAGGGATTTTGAAATACAAACCCAAAGAGCAAAGAGAAGGTGGGGTAAGTGGCATCGTTTATTTATTTACTGATTTATTTGCAGTCCTCATGGATTATATTCATGTGCTGTCTGTTTTATGTTTGTTTCTTTGCTGTCAGTCAATCACGAGTTTGTTCTCTTCATTTCCTCTGAGTAACTGTTGAAAACGGGAGAATATTTAATTAGCGCTCCCTGTGTTCTAGTGAAACAGTGGTCTTGTTTTTATAGGACCAGGGAAGGGAGCTCCAGTCTGTTTCTAATGGAGATGGAGGCAATCAGATAACCAACATTGCCACCCATGCTCTCTTTCCCCTCGTCTTGAAGAGGACAACTTCAGCTTTTAATAAACATGTAATAAGAAGGAAAACAGCTGGTAGCTGCATCACAGATGGTGCCGTTCTTGGCATCTCCAAGGAAGGGACCACACATACAGATGGCTCATTATTCCAGCATTTGGTTATGCATATTGCACAAAATTGTATTCCAATGCTTAACAACCAGTATAAGCAATACAGGTGTTACTATTTTTCACGTGGCTCCCCTGCAAAGTAAGCGGTCGGGATCTTGTTTTGGTCATATCTTTTGATGTGAATCACTCACACATGCCTCCGATTCGGCTTCTCCCTATAAATATTTCAGTACTGTCTCTGTTTGTGAGGTGTGCCACGTTAATCTTCTGTGAGTTGTGATTCATTGCTAAACTGGCTGTCAGTCTTTCTCTTTCTGCCGCTCTGTTTTCAAACTGCACCATTGTGTCGTTAAGGTAACAGCCCGCAAATACCTCAGCAGGTCGTTGATTAAGACAGAGGGAGAGATATTGATCACATAGAACAATGGCAAAACAAGTCAGCACAGCCAGCTGAGAGCCAGGCCAGACTTCAGCACGGAACTCTGACCTCACGCACTAGGAAGTAGTCCCTGGCCTTTCATCTCAAGTTACAAACTTATACTGTAGGCTATCTGCATGTTTCTGAACTTGAGTGTCCTCAGAGTATTATTCATATTCTTTCAAATAGAAAATGTCACTGGAAAACTGAATTTGAATGAAAACAAGGCAAAGGATTCAGTCCCATGAGAGAAATGTGTTCTTCGTTGAGTTTTTTTTAGGTTGACTGTTTTAAATTACAGATGCTCTCTAATTGGCTACGGTCAAATAAAACCCACCTAATGAGGCATTGCATTCATTTGCTTATTTCCTTTCAAGTCGTTTCCCTTTGTATCTCAGAGCAAAAGTCTGCTCTTGCACTCCAAGCAGGGTATTCTTAGTCGCCAATCTATTACGCCTGGAATGAACCTGTAAATATCTTTGGAAACGAAAATCATACTCTGAATTTGCACATTAACAGTACAAACAGTAATTATAAGAATAAACAAAAATAATTTTGATGACCACTGGCAGGTTTAAAGACTCAACTGCAGACAGGGAAACTGAAGAGCTCTTTATGTTTCTCGCAGTGGTGCAGCGTCTCCACTATATGATAAACCTGGTGCAGACTTCTCCTTTAATTTGATGATTAAGTGTGATAATCACGGGTAGAGAGAGAGAGACATAGGCACTTGTATCCGTCTGTGTGTGTGTGTGTTCTAAAACATCCAAGGGATTTGCTTTCAGACTTCCTCACACTTGACACTCCATGTATGCCGGAGCTGTCCTGTCAAATTTAGTCAATGTGACCTTTATCCTGGCAATGACTATAATGCACTTTAGCACATGTCAGTCCCGGGTCAGGATCATCCCCTGTGTCATATGTTTTGTCTTGCATGGTGTACAATCACCAGGGATATCCAGCAGTGGTTTTGTACTGCAACCTATTCAACTTTAAAGTGAACATAGACAGGTGATAACGTGAAACATGCAACGGTGTTATTACAGTAGAGAGCGTTCAGAGTGCCTGTTCAGCACAACATGCTACTGAAGACTGCTACTGGAATATTAGTTTCAGAGTTATTTACAACCTGCATGATGTAATTAGATGTTATAATGACACTATTTTCTAGACTATTTTCTATTCTACGTCATTCTTTTCTGCAACACATGCAGGAAACAAAGGGAGCAAACTGGTTTAAAGTGCTTAAAAGCATAGGTAGGGTGCACAAAATAACTGTCACACGTTTTGGCTCTAATTTCCCCTCTCATACTCATCTTATTGCTCATCAGCTAAGTTGTCAGGTCTGCTACATCCCTTTGATGGCATCACTGACAATTAGCAAGACGATGCCACACAAAACCATCTGGACAGGCACATCTCTCGCTGCTGAGGGAGACAGTTTCTGGTGTGACAAAAATAAATCTCAAGGTCAGTCGCTGTCACTTTTTAAAAGTATCAGATTCCTTCAGAGGTAGATTTATGAGATTGGAATTATTTTTGAGATGGTTTAGTTACTGATGATGAAGCGTCTGAGAGGATGTCTAGCGGAGATAAGGAATTAAATCAGTAAAGTATACAACCCTGCTTAACGTTTTACACTGTGATAAGACAGATAGATAGATAGATAGATAGATAGATAGATAGATAGATAGATAGATAGATAGATAGATAGATAGAGTTGGGGTCAGAAACCTCCAGGAAATTAGGCGTTGGCTGCTTTACTACCGTTCCAAATATGATAGACCTGACTTGTCATCTCTCCCTCCAGGAGCACACTCAGAAAAACGATCAATTATCAAGAGA
>CABFOS010022423.1:0-14103 GCA_900660315.1 Diretmoides pauciradiatus | reverse complement strand
AGGAACATTACAACTCATTAATGAGTAATGATTCTGCAACTAGATAGATAGATAGATAGATAGATAGATAGATAGATAGATAGATAGATAGATAGATAGATAGATAGATAGATAGATAGATAGATAGATAGATAGATAGATAGATAGATAGATAGATAGATAGATAGATAGAGTTGGGGTCAGAAACCTCCAGGAAATTAGGCGTTGGCTGCTTTACTACCGTTCCAAATATGATAGACCTGACTTGTCATCTCTCCCTCCAGGAGCACACTCAGAAAAACGATCAATTATCAAGAGAGGCGGGAAATTGATTCTCCCCTTTCCCATACGCAGCGAACGCTCTCCATAAATATGTTCAGCTTTGACATACGTCTTTGTAATAAACATGAATAGCCCTGGTATTGGAAGTCATACCATAGGTAGCTGGGCATGTAATGACTAAGCCAAAATTAATCTGGATGGGATTCAATGGGGGTAGTAGGGTTTTACATGCAGTCACATATGGTGTAGCCATGGTCATTACATATTCGGTTTTAACTGCTTTATTTTGCCTGCAGGATTTAATCAAGGTTGTGGGGGCAAATGGATCGTTAAACAGAAAACAGAACATACTGTCATTGTTTTGAGGTGCATGTCCAATGCGAGCTGTGCTCTTGCTATAGTAACTCATCCCGAGCTCTTCCATTGTGTGGTCCCACGATGCCGGTCTGCATGTGTGTCCATACATCATGCTTGTGAGTGCTGTACTAAAACAGATCCCCTACAGAATAGGCTCCAGAGTGTCATCCACATAGAGTTATCCCTCACCACTGGCTGACCGTGGCATTATTCCGATGGGGACTGTTTGACTAATAAGCATTTTCACTTCACAAGTGCTGGCTCTAGTCAATGCTGCTGTTCTGGATATACATGCTGTATAGAGGACACCTTGAATGGGGAAAAAAGAAAGCTGGCCCACACTATTAAAAGTACCCACTGGTCCGGAAAACACACTGTGATTTCATTACAAAAATCATATAATGGTTTTAAACACAATAACAATGTTGCACGTTCGCTTGGGGAACTTGCAACGTATGTAGAACAGAAATAACACTCTCATGATATTCTTTGTCAAGTTATACTTGAATGCATGATATATATTATTTTGTTGGATTTCAATGTTACAGAATAGTGTTGGAATCAGTACACAAATCCTATACTGTGGAAATACCCTGATAGAAAAGTGGAATAGAAGCACTGAAGTATTTGATTTTAAATGTACATATGCATAAAAAAACAATGCTATGCAATTACCACAATAGGTCAAAAAAATGTAGGCCTAACAAGTTCATTAATTATGTTTAATTAAGTTGCTGCAGATGTTAGATACATATGGTGGAATAAAAAAAACAACATTTTTGAAGAAGAAGAAGAAATGTGTGAGGTAAACATGTTGTTGCAGTCTCAAAATAGAAGCCTTATGTGTTTGTATGTCTTCAGTCTGGTTTGGAGGGGCATCGGCCTGCGACACCCACACTGCTTAGAGGAGCTGAATCCCGTTGACCCTCCAAGCCTTGACTTGAATGTGAGGAAGTATGCAGGAAAAAAATATATCATTGTGCCACAGTAGAAATTGTACATTTCAAAAACCTCCCTCTGAAAAACTTTTTTTTAAAGCTCTATCAAGATCAAATCATCATGCTACCAGAATGTTTTCATCCCACGCACGATGGATGCTTGCAACCAGACCATTATCTCCATACTAATACCATCCACACAAGCTCACACACACACACACGCGCGCACACACAAAGCAAGCGAGAGAAAGAGAGAGAGCTCCAGTATAAATGGACCTTGTTCTTATTGCAATTTGAGGAACTGAACAGTCACAGATTCAGCTGTAAATCTGTTTGCTGTCTATATTAATACATATGTCTATGAAGTAATGTGTCCAGCAACCACCAAAACAAAGTCCTGCTACATTAAAACGCACTTGGCAAATTGAATTCTGATTCTGATCTGCAAACGATGGACCCTACAAGCCCACTGTTATTCAGTATAGTTCACCTGTATCAGTCATCTCAGTAGACCAACCTGACAACCTCTTCCTCTCCTCTTGCTCCTGGAGTCCTGGACTTCCCCCCAGACTCACCAGCCCACGGACTTTTTCTGTCTCCTCATTCCATGGAGGTTTCTACAATCAGATGGTGTATAACATCCCACAGTAGGGCTTTGCTAGAAGTTCAGCACACATGATACACCATCATTTCAAAAACATCTGTCACTCTGACAAATAATAAGTGCATAGAGCCTCCAGGGAAAAGGGAAGTGCAAGCTCCATATTTTTTTTTTCTTTTTCTGTATGACGTCGCAACTGACTGCTGTTTTGTAAGGGGTGAACTCTACTTCCTAATGCGATACATACTCACACTGACAATTGACATTTTAAGGGCATTACCCTTGACAAGGCGACCTGGACAAATGAATACAATAGGCAGAGTGATTTATCAGGGGGGCCGGGGAAATATTTTGATTTACATTTTTCTGCTGTAATGTGTTTCAAATGAATCTTCGAGACATACACCACATCCCTGTTCCAGACTATGTGAGCTGTCTGCAGAATAGCCTGATGACCTGAGGCCTGGATCAGGTATAGGCTGTATCTCCCCTGGGCGCTTGCAAAGCCAAGACAACACTGCACTGCTCTCGTTTTCTAATTCTGCCAGTTCCTCCTGGCTTAATTGAGAATTTGAACAAACAAATTAATCATTGCAGCCCATAAAAATGACAGGATTCATGCAGTAGCATTCTTCATTCTCTCTAATTTGTTGTGTGTTGTCGTCCCCCCGCCCCTCTTTCCATGCCTTTTCTCACACCCCCACAGCATTTTTTTGTGCTGAATCTGCTAGTTTACCCCCTTATGAAAATTACAAATACTTGTCAAGGTTAACGAGTTAATATTCTCATTCAATATTTATTTTATGGGCGAGAGAAAGCGTCTCCCTTCAGCGCGTCCTCTTCCAGAGCGAGGATGGGTTTGTTAATCAAAATGACAAGGACAGTGTCCTTTTGATAATCCCCTGAATCATCGAGAATAAAAAATGAACTTTATTAATCAGCAGCCACTGATTAATTGTTATGAAGTGTTGCTCATCCATTTCCCCTGCATTTCCGTAATTTCCACAGAAGCCTAACAATCTCCCCAATGATTTGAAGCCTTTTGAGCTGGCGTTGCATTCAGCAGCATAGCAATAAATAGCAGGGCAGCACACTCTTCTTCCTGGATGAGCTTCTAGTGCACACAGAGGCTAGCAGACGTTTACAAAAACACAATGCTTATGTTCCATTTTTGCTTACAGCATGATTTTTATTTTATTTTTTCATTTTACTTCTGGGCTCATATTTTTAAGATTGCATTATCCAAAAATATCAAGTTTGACAATTACATCAATTAAGTGGGAGCCATCAGAAGTCTGCCATTATATTCATCCTACATCAGTACTGCAGTGTCTGCTGCAGCCTCTTGATCCTTCAGTGTATAGTAGAGATGTATTTCCCATTCCTCTCCAGGTTGGAACAGCAGTACAATTTAGTGCAGCAAGTATGCAGTGAAAAGTAGGTCTACGATGATGGCTACACCTATATGTGAAATCAGATGTGAATATGAGCGGTTACTACATAAAGTCATTTTGCAGATATTATACACAAATTAATCAGTTTGCCAGAGCATGTACACATCCCAGTAATGTTCAAGAAAAGACCTCCCTCCCAGACCACACTTGTATATGAAGTGCAAATCTATTAGATCATATTAAATGGCAGTTTCTTAAAGAAGTAGGGCAATTAATACTGCATACATTGAATGTGTATGATTAATATATAAAATTGAATGCCGTTTGCACAGCGGATGGTGCAAGGTTGGGATTCTGATGTAATTTACATGAGAGTGCCAGACGTGTGATGCTCATTTGCTCTGAAGCTATGTCCATGAAACAGAATATACAAACGATAGGAAAGTTTCCCATCATCAGGGTGTCTCTTTCTTTCTTCTCAGGGCTTATTATTATAGAAGGAGGAAGATGAAGGATATGCATCTGTTTTGCTGCATTTACCTGTATTATTATTATCATTTTTATGCTCAGACCCAACATCATATATAATAATTCAGATTTAAATTTCATGAAATCCAATTTTACAAAATGATACAATCAACGAGTGCATGCGGTGAATTTCAGCCTCTTCAATAGATTTAGGGGGGATGGGTGGCCCACATGCAATTAATTGTGGAGGTGTTTTATCCATCAGAATGAATAATTTAAGGGGAGTGTTAATAGGTATCCCAGACTTGGCCAAAGGAAGAGAGACAAAGCGTTGTTGAAAGACGTTTCATTACTTTTCCTCTGATCCGACTCTTCATTTGTTCTCCTCTTGTCTTTTTGGGTCACTGTGGTCATGAGAGAAGAGCAGCAGAAGAAAAGAAAAAACAATCCAACAACCCTTAAGTCAAAAGAAGAAGAGTTACCAACTCCAAATATCCATTAGATTCAGTTCAACAACGGATTATTGTTCAATGCCTCATTGTCTAAACTGCAGGCATTGTTGCACAATGCCGCAAGTTAAATGTTCTTACTAAATGAAAGCCAGTGTGAGCAAATCATTCACAGCACATGGGAAATTAAAGTCAAATCTGTGCATTAACTTCCCCATAACTCGTTACCTTTGAGAAATATGCTTTATGTAACATAAATTGGTAAGGGGAGAGGTTTTAAGCGGGGTAAAAGTACATTTTATGGACCCTTGAGTTGAAAGTTTTCGCAAATTTATCATATTCAGTGTACAAGACTATCTTGGCCAGAATTACCTTATACTCCTTTAACACTCAAAACCACAGTTCCATTTGGAGGAAGCACTGAAATGATGATGTCTCAGACTTGTTCTCTTTGACTGATTTCTCCTGAGTGTTATCTCTGGTGAGAAAGAACTACAAACTCCCACATGCACAGTGCAGACGGATGACATCAAAAAAGCCATCTCTGTCAGATGCAATAAAGGGACGTCCACAGGCGCATAGTTTCCCATCCTTCACACTTTGTGTACACCCAGCCCAAGACATAAATTAGCCAAGGTGACTATCCTCTTTTTATTAACCATCCAAGACAAAGACATCTGGAGCAAAAAAGCACCGCACATGTGTTGTAGGCCAAGTTTCCCAAAATTTGAACAGTATATTCAGATGAGATATTGCGAAATTAATTTTGTGACACTATCCTTTTCTTTCCTATCGCCTTTTCCCCCTTAATTTTTCACAAAAGAATTCACAAATATATCGGTGCTTTTGTACAGTTTCCTCAGATGGAAATCTATGGCAATGTGAACAAAAGACACTCCTTCAATGACAAGTGCCAAGTACATCAGCCAGTCCTTCTTTTCAAGTAATTCCAACCCTGGCTATTCAGGGTTTGCCCTGTGGCGAGACCGAGCACTTCATTCTCCAGAAATAGCCATAGCTCATCTTTCACGAGGACTCAGGTCGTCTTATCACGGGACGGGAGGTTCATTTGAATTCCTGTCTCTTCAATATGCCCGACAATCATGATGCCCGGTTAATATTGAAGTTTGGGGAACGTTTGGTGTTGTTCTCCCCCAGGGTCTGTGGCATGCAGAGAGAACATGTTAACTTGTCATCAGACATCACATGACTTTATCTGCCAACAATGGTGGACAACTGCGGTTCAGCATCACTCCACCTCAGAGAGTTGGTGATCCTCCACCAAGCATCTTTACTTTTTTCTACTCCACTAGACCGCATTTACAGAAAGAGACATGCAAAGTTCATCTTCACAGACAAGAATATTTTTGAGTGGATATGACTGAATTATAATCACTGAACACTAAAATACTCCTAAAAGCTAAAGCTCCTAAAATAATCCCACGCAGAGGCAATGGTTTGGTTTAGTGGCTTTATATGCATTTGTTGTCCAATGGACTTTATGAAATTTGAATTTCCTTTTGTACCCCATTCATTCTAGAAAAGCAGAACTAGCTTAGCAGATCTAATTAACACCCTAACACACCTTGACAACTTCTGGATGACACTCACTCAGCTAAAATCTCTTTAGGATAACACAAAAAAATCCTCACTTTATCTGAAAAGAGAGGCATTTTTCTTGATAAATTTAAGATAAAAGACGTGGCAGTCATTTTCTCCTGTGACATATTTGTTCTTTAACAACAAATCAATGGCTGTGAAAGCTTGGCACCTGAATACAGAACAATGGGGAGATGAAGCGAAGATTGTCTTCATTAGGCACATTAATATTCATAGAAAGTAGAAAATCTGACACCACAGAGGACTTGGTAACCTTTTCTCATATTAGATTTTTTTTCAACTTCTTAACACAATTAAAGTCCAGCAATGACTTAATTAATGCGGCTTTCTGTCAGGCACTTTAAAGAACTGTCAATTTGGCCTGGGTCTGCCTGTCAGCAGGGAAGAAAGACAGTCATCCCACTCTTACAGGAGACAGTCGGAATCACAGTGCCGGATAAAGTCACATTCTCAGACACCTTGCCAAATTGATTCTTTTAAGGGCTTTCTTGCAGATTACCATTTCTTTCCTCCTGTCTCTTATTCCGCACGAGTGTCAAATCAGAGAGTAAATCTAAATTCAGTTTTAGGTTCCGGTTATTACCACTCTCTCCTATTGTGCTCATTGCTGCTGATACTCTGTTAAATTATGATTTGAATGAAACGTTTCTTGTGCAAGATTGTCAGTGCCTTCAGAGCTTTGAATCAATTACCGGGATGGGAACAATGTGGTGTGGTTGGATTATGCTGCCCTTGTGGTTATAGAAGTTACTCAATCAACAGCATTAGCACCGTTATTAGTTGAGATGAAGGTACTGTACATTCTTGCTCTCATTATACATTTGCACAACATTCCCTTATGGTAAACGATATCAGCAATAGTCTTTATGATTGTGCAGTGAGTCTCACAGAAAGAGATGGTGGAGGATGTGAAGGACAAGGCGGGTGCAGAGCTGTCTTCAAGTGGAAGCCACAGGCTGGCCAAACAAGATGACAGTGCAAATGGCCGCTACTAATGACTGATTCTCCTCTTGCCTGGGTTTTGATCAAATATAGCTCACGACCTCCTCCTGCTGAAATGGCAGTGACCAAAATTGTGGTAATAGCCCTTATATTACAGACAGCCACAGCAGCAGGGTTTGTTATCATACTCAATGAGATCGGTCTTCCTTTATATGAAGTGACCTGAAACTTCCTGCACGTAGCTACATGTTGTCGCACCGATATTTTGAGCGCACCTAAAACAGAAGTACAAGTACATTCGATATTTTACTTTTTGTTGTTGTATCTGTGCCATGTGCCAAGTTTCTAAACTCCTACTTTTCTCATAAGAATTTGGAAATGCTATGGATATCATTCTGAAAGGGGAGAGCAGTCAACATTGGATTTTAACATAAATGTTCTCATCCATCCACTAGGTGTGACCGAGGGGGATTCATACACTGCCATTCTCTGTATTAATGAACCAATACCTGTGATCATTCTGCAGGAGGTGTAACTGGCTTGGCAGGTGTGCTGCCACTGGGAAACAGATTAAAACAGGCAGGGTTCCTTTCAAAGCTTGCATGGAAAACAATGGAGGCTTCACAAGGTAATCATGCCATTATATGAGACGAAGGGACTAATTGGAATTATACTAGAACAGGCAGGGAGCTCATTAAAACCTTGAGCACTACCTCATGATAAACAGTCATTTTAAGGGGTGGCACTAATATGATGAGGCAAAGCTTTTATTTCTCACTTTCCAATGAACACATCTCATGTTTAAGCGCCTTATATTCACTCAGCAGGTTTCGTGTGGAATGTAAGAATCCTTAATTGCCGCTGGAAATTAGTAGGATGGTTATATGGAGAGTGTTTTTCTCCATGCAGAAACATGGACTAAATGAACACATTTTTCGCTTTGCTTATTCCCTTAGTTAAAGTAAGGTCTGTCTTATTTTGAACTGTTGTAATATAGTATGTACTATGCATTTTATATTTCTCATTAAGAGTCGGTATTTTGTAAATCAGTGTGTAAAAACCTTACCACAAATTAAACAGTTTTAATATATTCATTGTTAAACTTTGCTCATTACAACCATATAAAACCTCACCAATACAAAACGATAATAGCAGTCAGCATGTTATGGACTATGACAGCCCAGGATTATAATCAGACTCATTTTGCTTGATGAGAAATTGGCTTTACCCAAAATAACTTTATATTCCCCTGATTTTCAACCACAGTTCATTAGCTCCATCTTGCTCAGGCAGGATTCTTTGTGCCATTTTGACTGTATTCAAATCTCTTTAATGCCATCTCATGTTTAAAGACTGGCCATAAATCCCATATCAGTTCTTAATGACCACTGCCGGCCAGCCGGTAATATGTCATTGTTCGCAGGCGATCACCCAGCGGGGAATAGACCATGCCAGTCTTTGTAATTGCACACCAAGAAAGATTTATATTGCCATTATGCACACCCATAAGAAATAATTCAAACATATTATTGAAAAAAACAGCCTGCCCATTGCTGATTCCCAAATCTCGACTGAGCATCTATCTGCTATGATATTCAATAGCTTCTGCTAACATGGCTTTACTGTCTCATAGTGAAGATGCCATGAAAATCCATATTCAATATCCCTATTTAGTGGCAATAGTTCTTCTTCTGCTAGGTACTTTGGGGGGAGAACGTAATGTGTTGTTTAAGAAAATGCTACAGTATACTACAACTGCTAGAGCAATGTAGTGCATAGGCCACATTATGGCTGAGGTGTCAATGAGGACAGGGAAGTGGCTGCAGTATTCCTTGAACATCAATCCTCTGCTGTTGTTTGCATCCTAAATAAACTCCTTCCAATCCTGCTTTTCTAAGTACTTGACATCCTTCAATGGCTCGGAGGAACCAGTCAGCTGAACTCCCAGTGAATCACCAGAGCTTTGTTGTGCAACCTACACCTGGTTCCTCCTGAGAGGGGAGGCAGGTGTAGGCTGACGCAAGTCTGATCACCTTGGTGAATGTGGACCTAAGTGGCTCCTCTGCGTCCGCAGGGAGGGCAGCAGCAACCGACTGCAGCAGGGCCGGTGTTTGACTTTGGCTAATGAATTGCCTGGTTGAATTGAATTACATCATGCTTGTTTTCTTTAAACGGATTTGACAGGGCCTCAAATGTGCTGCTTGATGTTATAATTTGAACTACTATACCGCATGGGGGAAGAGCTAGAAGATGTACCGCAGATTGATAAAATGTTGTATCATTGCCCGTTTCACTTAAAGAGGGTGCAGTGTTTATTCACGAATAGCTCATATAAAGCCATGCATAGCCTCTGCTTCTCTCTGCTCTCCATATACTTGACATTTTAATCTTAACCAAATCCAATCTATTAACATTAGTAGAACGGTGGCCTCTGCTTATTCTCCTTTGTCCCTAGTTTGAGGGCCAGAGAAGTAGAGGGGGAGTTGAAACGCCTTGCTGAAGTCAGCCATCAAAAGCAGGCCAGTCATGCAGACTCCTGTTTCTGAGTCTGCTGAGACCGCTCCCAGGGACTCTTTGTTCCTCTTCAACCAGACTGCTGCTGTCTCCGTGCTCAGGGGGCTCACTCACCAGTGACAGGCACAGTCAGATCATACCCCCACAATCAAATACAGTTTTATTAGATCTGTCTTGCAGAGCGGCACTCCACTGCAAAAACATGTTTTGTTCTCTTTAACCTATTCCACCGGGGACACAAACCAACAGTGACACTGTCATTTGTGAGCAATGCAGTATGACTCCCTTGTGGTACAAATGTCAGATTATACTGTGCAGTACTAGTTATCCTCCCTAAATATAGCCTCTCTGGTATCATAGCCTGTCGCAAGAAATTCATGGCTTCACACACATGGCCTTTAGTGGAACCCCAGACACTGTCACAAACCTTAAGAAGTCGCCTGGATGAGACTAAATTCAGATCTGTCTGCAAACTCTCCTTGTAATTCTGAGAAGAGAAGCACCTGCCCCAGCTTGATCCTGGCTCATATTGTGTGATCTGCACTTTTCAGTCCCCGTAGATATCAAATTGATTTGCATGCGGAATTGCCATCTTTTATTTAGCTGGTATTTAAGATGTATTAGATTTTAAATATGCACATGTATTTGGAAGGAATGTGTAATCATTTGTCATGATGTGATAGAGACATTGTTTAAATACTAGTGACTAATAGAAGAAAGATTCCTGGGTCTGTATCTGATTATGTGGATACCAGGTCAACTTTGTGATGCAGTGACCTGAAAAAAAACAGCCTGATCCACACTCCTACTCTGAGGTGTTTAATTAACCAGGCTGGTCATTTTCAGCTTAAAGACGGCAAAGTATTGAAAAATATTATAGTACTTTGTAGTTTACGAAACAAAATGAACTGCACATGATGATATATAGGCGACTTGAATCAGAAGGATTCATCACTGTAATGTGGTAATCATTCCTGCTTGAAGGAGTGCTTGTTTTCCTCTTTTGCCTCCAACAAGGCTTAAGAACGCTCCTCATGTTGTTATGGGAGCGAATTGCTCACAAACAGGAGGTGAGGTCACAGCGACGTGGACAAAACCACAATGAAAAAGTGACTATAAAATTCAACCTTCATTCATCTGACCAGGAAGTTAATCACTTACATTACGTGGACTGGGCAGGCCTCCACAAGTACTACAGGCCAGCATGTCATGTTGTGCCGCAGCATGAGAGACGGCACGTCATGCACCGCGAGGATCAAAGTTATTTATCTACGTGCTCCTCTGAAACTCTGGGAAAAAGTTTTATATCACACTTTCACACTTCTATCACACTTTTACATTCATCACACTTACACTTCTTACGGGGGAAAAAATCTTCATTTTGTGTGAAATAAATGAGACCTTCAGACTGACACAATTTGGGTTGGGACGATTCTAACAAAGTAAAAGTAATGGTATATTTTCTTGTATTATTACTAATAGGAACTAATTCAAAGCAGCATATAGTATATTTTTTCCTCTTCAGACATCCAACCCTATAAATAATCAAGTCCTTCTCCGATCCCTCTGAGTAATTATCTATGTTCTCTGACAGCCACAGGCAGAGCAAACTGACAGGCCTCCAAGAGGGAGATGTAGTGTAAATTTTATGAGTGACAAAGGAGATTAGCGGAGTGACTTTGTACATGCAACTTTGACCTCCTTGGAGCTGTGCATGCAGGAAGGTGAACACAAGGTGGAGGGGGAGAGGAGCGGCTACCCAACGAGCCCACATGTGTTTCATTTCATTTGATGTGCCAATGTGGCTGTTCAACATTCAACGGAACTGTGACTTTGAATATACATGAGCTTTGTTGTGTATACTGGTTGAGTAAAGCTAAAATAAATTCATTACCCTATATTACATGGACGGGGTGGTTAGACAACAGTAAACTGATGTCAGTGAACTTGATAAATGTCACAAGTAATCTCACGCCGTCCGGGAGGAATCTCAAAAGATGTGTATCATTTCTAATATGGTGTTTACATCACTCTGCTGTCATATGTTGACAGCTGGTTAGGGCGTTGTGTGGATTTGGGGGGAACAATAGTTTTTCATAGATATAGTGATTCTGAAGAGGCACTCATCAGTTAAATAGCAACCTGCCTCAGTGATGTCTGTCTCTCAAAGTCCCATGTGTGCTGCTACCAAGGGGTCAACCCTAAACATTCTTTGCTCTGATTTGCAGTTGATGCTCTTTCATATAGTGACTCTGCTCAGAGAGGCTTTGTTCCTCATAATTACAGGGCTTGTGATTTCCACACGTACGTATGTCTTGCCTCCAGCTCTGTGATTGTCAAGGAAATTTGATGGAGGCATCAAGCACATCTGAGTGAAGGGGAACATGGCCGTGCCATCACACCCTTCTGTTTACCAGGAGGGTCAGAGGGCTGATGTCATCCTGAGAGAGAACAGAAGAGATGGCCCTCGGTGGATTCCTCTGTCTGCCTGCCTGTCTGTCTGTCTCTCTGGACGTGTTGTGGGAGGTGACGATAACAGGTCGGTGCGTGGTGTTCAGCGGCCACGTAGCAATGCAAATCTCCCTGGCCATCTCCCACCGCTCACACTGTTCAAACAGGTTCCACGCCGGTTTGTGTCTTGTCTTGTCAAGTGGCTGACATTCTGATTTAATCAACATCCACGCCTGCCAGACGAATTAGATCACTATCAAAAATGCACGGGGAACGCCATGTCCCTCACTTGTCAAAACCAAACTCAATGTGCTCATTTATTTATTCTCCATGAGAGAGGCGTTGTAGCACCGCGTGGGCTGACGGTTGTCTGTCCCTATGAGGTGCTCTGTTAAACTTGGCTGAACCCCAGGGACTATTTTCTCTAACTTGCACCATATTGAAGAAACAATATGATGGTCTGGGGAGAGAAAAACAAATACAGCATTGCTTGAGTTGAATTAACTCTTTGTATCTCTAAAATAGTCTAATTTCCAACCTATCTACTTTAGAATCCAAGTAGTCTAATTATATATTCATACATGTTTTTAAATTTGATAAATCACTAGAAAATATATTCCATTATGAATGTTGATTATGCTCCCAGTGCAGTGCCATGGCCAATGTTGGGTTTAGTTGGGTTTGCCATGATAATTAAACTGGATGGGGACTTTCTGAGTGCGTGACCGCAGAGCAACATGATAATCTGGAAACGCTTGAAAGGGACTGATGTCGTGTTCACTGGATGGCATCAATACCAATGGTCATCATTTCTGAAACACTGTGCTTTGTGGGAAAGGGCCTTCTCTTCTGTACAACACTACTCAGGCTTTTAAAGTCACCGTTTTATCCAATATTTGAAAAGAGTACAAAGTCTGCGGTGGGCCTGGAATAGACATGGAATTGATGCTCACTGGACAATCGTATTTCAAAGTGATAGCCAAGTCTCAGAAATGACAAAAATCCATTTCATTACAAGTGTAATAGTATTACCCGGCTCGATATTGTCCGTATTATTGCGAGATGGATTAATCCGGGTACTGTATAGCTGTATAGGGACTGACCGTACTCCCTATGCATTGAGCAGAAAAACGATTCAGAATCATTCAGTGTGCTCCTAATGTGGGTGTATGTTGCGTGAATTATCAGTGGGAGGACGGCTGTGGTTTAGCTGAGCTGAAGAGATTCAGATTGAGATGTCCACTCACGGCTCACTGGTTTGATATTTCCATCATCGACAGCAAAGGAGACTCTGACAGTTGGGCTGCACAAAGCCAGCTGTTTTCATGGTTTGAAGCGTCCTGTACGCGCACCCAAGTTGAAAGATTGGTAGGAGATTATTAACCAAAGTGACACCCAGAACACATGCATCCTCAGTTGGAAAATCACTGGGGGTCTCTCTCTCTCTCTCTCTCTCTCTCTCTCTCTCTCTCTCTCTCTCTCTCTCATATTTTGGACCTGCAGCAAAGTGCTTCGGCATGTTTGTGTCAAAAGTTCTAAATTGAAAACTGTGATGAGGTAGGAGGAACATAAAAAATACATGTGTGGAATAGTCTGACTTCTGAATAGGCCGAACTCAGCAACATGAACCGCCTCCATCTGGCCCAGGCTGGTCGCCATGGATACGCAGTGTTGGGGTCTAGGCTGACTACATGTAAATAAACTACTGGTTTAACTTTATTATGCGGTAACTATCTTAGTGGTAGTTTTTCATTTTTGTTAGTTTTATTACTTTATATGTTTTAACTTATTTTACTCTGTCTCAGTTGACTGTTCAGATCATTGTTGGTTGAAACTCTACAACGGTTTTAACTAGTTTGAGCTCATTTTTTTGTCAAACAAAGTCATGTTTCTCTTGAGGGCTCTGCTGTAGCGCAGCCTCTTCTGGTGAGAATTAAATGGTAACTTACTACACTAAAACTACACTTTAAAGTAGCTTCCTAAGACTCTGTGGATATGCAGAAAGGAAACAACTCCCCAATAGACTAGACATGATGAAATTTTCAAAAAGGAATAGGAAAAAATAATCCTATAGTATGCATATTATAGGTAGGAATTCAAAGACATGT
>CABFOS010022422.1:0-20038 GCA_900660315.1 Diretmoides pauciradiatus | reverse complement strand
GATCACCTGTTGCAGCCTCCCATCTTCCTTCGCCCTGCCTCTCTCTGTCCGTGGTATCTGTCGCTAGCTTGTTATGCTACATGTGCTAGTCATACTATGTGTAGTGGTAACGGTTGTGTGTGTGTGTGTGTGTGTGGGGGGGTTTATTTGGTTTTGGTTTTATTTTGGTACTCTGGGGTTTTTTTCATGAGTTGTGCTGTTTACGTGTGTGTGGGTGTGTGAAAAAAAGTTCCGTTTTCAGAAAAGTTCTATGACAGCTGTCAGTCGAGAATGTTTTCTTTTTCATTTCTCCGAGACTAGCTGCTTACAATTAAAGGTGCTGTGTCCACCGGTTTATTTATGGCAAAATTGTAAAAATCTTCGTATATCTGGAATGTATTCGACAGTAATCAGTAACATAAGATATTTGACACATCAATGACGTAATTTGAGCATCTGTGTGAGGAGCAGGGGCCAAAAACGGGACAACCAATCCAATGTGAGCCCTTCACCTTTGATTGGATGACCCATCTGTTTAAAATCGTTGTCTCTGCAGTGCATGTTGTGGGGGCGTGGTTTTGGGGGCCATCTCTGATTGGGGAGGGGGCTTGGCTTAGAGCGTTGGTGGATTCAAATTTTTTTCTAAGTGCTGCTGAAGAGGCAGCGGCAGACACAGCACCTTTAATTTAGTCCTCAAGACATGCTAATTTGGTTGAAATGTCTTTAGAAACCTCACTTCTATTTTAGGCAATAAACAAAAATATGCTATTTAGTCAATAAATACAATCTGAAATCTAAAATATGATCTGGACTTGGACTCGACCAAGGCTTCAAGTAATAAATCTAAGAGCAGAGTGATTTATAGCATCTAAGAGCTTAAGGGTGGTAACAGCAGCATGTCTATATATTATATCACCATAATCCAAGACAAAAACTAATACGGTTTCAACAATTCTTTTCCTACTAAACATGGGAAAGCAGGTTCTATTTCAATAAAGAAAGCCAAGTTTCATTCGTTCCACAGCTTTTTAGCCAAATTATCAACATGAACTTTAAAAGTCAATTTATCATCAATCCAGATGCCTAAATATTTATAGCGGGGGACTCTTTCAATAGCACTAAAGTGCTAATCTGAAGTTTGCTATAATCAATTTTCTTAGCTCTTGTGAATAGCATATATTTTGTTTTATCAGATTCAGCACAAGTTTGAGATCAATAAGTGCCTCTTGAACAATATTAAAAGAAAGCTGCCGATTGTCAATAGCCAATTGTATGGAATCCCAACAATATAAAATAGTGTCATCTGTGTACATGAACATTACATGTATTTAAAGGCTGGACAATATCATTGATATGAATTGGGGAGGACAGTGGCTCAGTCCATAGGACTTGGGCACGGTCCAGCGCAGACCAGTCAGATGAGGGTACTGTAGACTGGTAGCTGGAGAGGTTCCTGCTCATCCCCTGGTGAGCAAGGCACCAGGGGATACAATTTAATTTAATGTTAAGACATTTATTTTGACATTCTGATTTTTAAAACACTTTCTAAATAAAAAAGGGAGCTCATATTTATCTGACTACTTGTATTAATTGATGAAAAAGTAGCCATGTGCAGTAATGTAGAAAATTGAGGATGCGATACATTGCGATGCATCGTGCAATCGAATCGAAACATGAGGCCAGTGAAGATTCACACCTCTAATGTGCATGTGTGTGTATTTCAGAGCCTGTGTGTGTAAAAAAAGCAACAACAATCTGAGTGAAAATAAAATAAAATTTCCCCCACGGGTATCAATAAAAGTCATTTTTCTTCTGAAAATGATGAGATGATCCCTGAGAAAGCCAGTCTAAACATGAAGCAGATGTTCAGCTTTACCTTCTTGAGCTCCTGTTCACACTGTGGTGTCTTGACTTGAAGGTCTTTGATTGCGGCGTGGCGTTCCCGCAGGGTGTCTGAGGTCGTCTGAAGTGTCTGCTTGGCCGTGTTGAGCTGGGTCAGAGCTGTGTTGTGGCGACTCAGGTAAATGTCCAGCTCTGACTGAGCCAGGTCCATACACGAGCGAGTCTCGTTCACTGCCTTGCTCAGCTCCATCAGCTCCTTTTCCTTGGTCTGGATGCATGGTGAGGGAACAAGATGCGAGGGAATATAGCAGATAGAGGAGGATTGATGAAATGGGTAGATTTCACATAAATGATGCAAAGTGCTTAACATGCAAGGTTAAACAAAGCATGAAACCAGCCAGCATCCAGATACACTCATACCTCTTTGTCCTGTTGTAAGCCACTGGTCTCTTCTTTCAGACTTTCCATCACCTCCTTTAGTTTCTCCTCCTCTTTCACCTTCTGCTTCTCCAGCTCTTCATTGCGAGCTGTTGCCTCAGAGATGGCCTTCTCACTACTGGCTGGCACATTGCGTACCTCCTCCAGCTAAAAGGCAAGCGATAGGAAGAGGTTACAGTAAATAAAAGATGCATCCATGTCTGGATCTAAGCACACCTACCACAACTGTCTAGGTTCAACTTGAGGATATAACTCTTAAATATACTTACAAATCCCAGTATAATATCCCTCTACATCTTAAATTAGAGGATGGCAACAGAAAGAAGTTAAAGAGATCACAATAGAAAAATCAGAAGATCAGGGGTGGAAAATAAATGGATTGAATAAGCTTGGTGTCAGTTACAAGCAAACTGTGCTAGACTTTGAGTAGGAGGCCAAAACACACAACTGTAATCAACTATAAACACACACAGTCAGGACTGAGCAGGCCCTGGTTAAGACTGGCACAACAGCCTGCCGCTTGGCACGGCTGAGACAAGAGAAGGAGTGGTGTGTGTGTATGTAGTCTATGTTTTGTAGGGTTAACTGCGGGTGAAAAGTGAATGTGGCTGCTGGGAGTGTTACACAAGCCAGGCCATAGTTGACTACCACACAGCAGAACACAGCTCCCCAGAGGTCTGCCTGCCTCTGCCCAGCTTCCCCCCTAACCAACACATTGCCAAAGCACAGCCCCTGTGGCCGGAGCAGCTAGGATTTTAGAGCAGGGAGATGGGATAAATTGATAATGTTATGTTAAGAGTTAAAAGGGAACTCTTAACTTTAGGTGTGTGTGTGTGTGTGTGTGTGTGTGCGCGCATTCACAAGTTAGAGAAAGAGAGAACCTTAAACTCAAGAGAGAGGGACAGAGCTTGAATAACAGTGAAATGGAGCGAGAGCGCTACTGGTGGGCAGCTTAGTCACACAGACAAGCAACTTTTACTCCAACTTCCTTGTTACTTCACAGCCCCCTAGTGGCCAGTCAGGGGAGATAGACATTCTGGCCATGAAATTAAAACTTTCTTATACACCTTTTATTCATTCCCCAAGAAAAATTCAAAACAAAAGTTGCATTCTTACACATTTTAGTTATCAAATTCAATAACTTTTCCATGTCACAGCCAGGGCACAATTTCCCAATATTTGTCAGTGGCCATGTTCAAATATTTTTTTGTTGGACAGGCCATTTGAACGCAACAGGACGGTTTTGGCTAGCTACAACCATCACATGGGACTTATGTAATCAGATAATTTGTTGGGTTATTTGTTGTGGGTTATTATTCCTTCAGAACAGTCTACCAGGAGGCAAACTTGATTTTGAACACTTGATTGACTGGAGTGAAGAACAAAAACACACAAACAAAGAACACATTTCTATGACATTTCAAAAACATCTTGGATAGGTTTCATTTTGCCAAATTTCTCCAGGCCTGGAAAATATTTTCAAATTCCAACACTTCCGGGTGTTACTGTGGGATATAGTGGGAAATAATAACAATGCCACTGAAATTAGAAGCAAACAACATATGCAATGTTACTATAAGAAAAATGTTTTGTTAAAATATGAAAAAAAGGGAAATGATAGTATGGTAATAAATATAAATAAAAAAATGAATAAATAAAGCAGACCAATCATTTATGGTAAAAAACAAACAAAACATCAGTGTGTTTCATAACCATACCACTGTAAACCATGGGCCTGTAAAGTGATAGATACACCTCAGCAACTTTCAAAGCAAGAAACCAGGCCAACTGACCCAGGAGGTCCAAACTGCTGATTCTTCAAGTTATGCTAATAAATCTAATGACAAACCATGTTCATATGAGACACTGATGGAAGTAAAAAATTAATTAATTTAATACAAATTTGCGATATACCAATTACCTATAAAGCCATTGAAAAATACCCTTTTCTCTAGGCCTCAGAACAACAGACCTTGTGTTTCTATAAGCGAGGGAAATTGTATTTCTAGTGCCCATGTTTCTTTTTTGGCAAGGGGACAAAATAAACTGAATAAAACTGAAGTGTCATACCACTGCTTGTCTTGACTCACAGTGCAACATTGTGTTTGTTTATGGGAATATCCTGTAAATTACACACAAAATTGGCCACAATTATGCTTTCCTGACTTATAGATTGGAACCTTTCTATGACCTAAGCCTCTGCACATTGTGAGAATACCCAATATAATATATATTGTCAAAATGTGAAACGATCATAGCTACTGCAGAGGCAAACAGAAAGTCAGATTAAATCACTGAACCGTGTGTAATTGTAGCACACACCAATTTAACAGCCAACACACCTTTTCTTTGTCCTTCTCCAGCTGCTTCTGCAGCTTTTTGGTCTTGCTCTTTGAGTGTTTGAGCTTCTCACGCACGTTCACGTCCTGCAGGTCGAGCTGGGTGAATTTCTCCTTCTGGTCCTCAATATACTTGGTCAGCTTGTTCTGCTTCCTGGTGGAGGAACAGTACATGTATTGGTTACCCTTGCTCAAAGTCAATCACCGGAGACTGAAATATCAGATAAATTATGTGAATTTAAAAAAATAAATAAAATACATTGGCTTTTCTGTTTCACTTTTTTTGCCACATCAGGACAGGCCCTGTTGCCATAAAGCTAGCAAATGAGAATGTTTCATAGTTAATATTCACCGTCAACCTCAGGCACTACAGGGTTCCTATACATTTTTCATTTCAAAGTTCCATACTCTTTATTGAACTTGAAGAATTTGGTGATTTTTTTTAATGCCGATAGCAGCCAAAGCCAATTATTCTTTACAACAAATATCACAATATATGAAATGTATGGGGACTGAGCAGCAATATTTTTCTATAGGTTTTACAGACAATTCAAAAACCTGGAAATTATCAAATGAATGTCTACTTTTTCCCCAGAACTCTGCTTCTAAACAAATCGATCACAGCTAAAGGTGTCCCAATAACAACCAAATAATTAGCAAACTACTGAACACATCACATTGTTAAAAATATGTATGACCCTACTTCTCCACATTTTTGAGCTCTTGGTTCTTTTTCTCCATCTCCTCTGTGATCTTTGTGTTTTTCTCAGTGAGTTCCTTAGTGTCCTCCAAGATACACTTCTTCTCCTCCTCTTTATCCACCACACGCTTTTGCAGATCATGACTAATGGCAAGAGAAAGACAGCAAAAATCAATGAGACATAAAATGTAAATTACTTATACATAAAAAGGACTAAGAGGTCAGCTGACAGCCTTCTGCATGACTAAAAATACATGACAAAACCTCCATATTAATTGAACTGATGGCTACAAAAGTTTTGACAGCTATTACAAAATTATTTTGCTTTGTTCTCTATCCTGTTTTGAATTTGGCCTCCCTGTCGATTGCCAATAGGAACTAAATGGAAACATTATTTGCTGTTTAACTTGCTGGTTGCAAAACAGCCTGAGGATATTGGTATACTCACACATAGTACTGGCATAGCTGGCTCTTCTGTTTGAAGATGTCATTCTCCAAGGTGAGGAACTCCACAGCATTGTTCTTTTCACCCTCTAAAGCATTCTTCTCCTTTTCCACAAGCTTCACTCTGTTCAGCTGGGACATACAATGAAAATATCTTCACACTTGAAATATACATTTTTAAGAGTACTCAATTGTGCATAAAAGAGACACATTAATGAAAATGCTTTATGTAACAGACACAGAACTAACGAAGCCCTATCCATCTTCCTTAAAATTATTTAGCGAGCCACAACAGCATAAACCCTAATGGCAAAATGACAAGTGTAGCTGCAGACCAAACAAGCATGACATCACAACATCTATTGCAAATAAAACATCTGTTCCTCACTGACCATCAACAGCTTCTTCTACAGCCCACTTATGTAGTGTAAAAAAGAAAAGAAAAAAAAGCTGTTAAACATTGTTCTAACCTCCCCTCTATGCTAGTGCCACAACATAAACATTTGTGATATAAGCTATAATCAAATACATTTGTTTCTAAAAATATCCCCTCTGCATCCTGTTCTTATTTGTCTAGTAGAAACTGCTGACTGCAATACAATTGCTTTAAAAAAAAAAAAAAGAAAGAATTAGTGTAAAACAGATGATCATGATGAGATTTAAACATACTGCCATCTTTGGAGTAGGGCTGGGCAATATATTGATATTATATCAATATCGTGATATGAGACTAGATAGCGTCTTAGATTTTGGATATGGAAATATGGCATAAGTGTTGTCGTTTCCTGGTTTTAAAGGCTGAATTACAGTAAAGTGATGTAATTTTCTGAACTGAGCACTGTTCTAGCTGTTCTATTGTTTGCATTTACCCACTTAAGTCATTATATCCACATTACTGATGATTATTTATCAAAAATTTCATTATGTAAATACTTTGTGAAAGCACCAATAGTCATCCCTACAATATTGTCGCAATATCGATAGAGGTATTCGTTCAAAAATATTGTGATATTTGATTTCGTCCATATCGCCCAGCCCTACTTTGGAGATGTGTGCAGATTTCACACCAACACAACTCTATCAAGTTGTAATATTTTACATACACTGACACATGCGTCAAAAGTCTTGAAGCTAAATGTTGAAGTATTCAAACACAAGTTTAGAAAGAAAAAAAATGGGGTGGGTGGGGGATAAATAAATAAATAAAAAGACTCTTTCAGACTCAAACCCATTGAAGACAAGTAACAGTAGTAAAGTAACAGACAAGTCAAGTAGCACAGCAACTGGTAGACTCAGACCATAGGGGGAGTATCAAGATGTGAGAGCATATGTTATTTAAAAAGCTGAATGTATCACCTTCTCACCCCTCTGCTCATTGAGCAGTTCAACACGGCGGGCCAAGGTCTGGATGGGCTCCTTCAGGCGGCAGGAGCCAATAATGTCCTCCAGGTACTCCAGCATACCCTCATCATGCTCCGTCTGACCCTTCGGCTTCATCATGGCTATCTGCTCCACTTCACCCTGGGTGGAGGAAACACACACACACACACACACACACACACGTAAACATCCACAGAAACCATGGTGCTAGAAATCAAATTAAATAAAACTTTTTATAATTTATAATCTCAAAGAATAAAATGAAATTAAAAAAACATGTACACTAAACTCACATTTGAGAGATGTAAGCAATTGAGTTCAGTTCATCATATGCTCTTGCAATAATGCTGCTTTATCACACACACAACTCAGCAGATATTCATGCAACATGTACACCACACAAAAAGTAAGATTTGGAAGGCCCTTTGAGAACACAGTGATTTACTAGAGGAAGGCAGGATAATCCTGTGTATAATATTCGACCAAATAAACATAAATACCTAAAAAACAGAGGGTGTAAAATTAAAATGTTGCATAACTCCTCATCCATCAAAACAGAAATAAAATCGGAACATGTTATTCAAACTGGCTACCATATGAAATTAATTAGAGTATCAAACAAAAGTTAAATATGCATAAGAAGAAATTTAACAGAAATATTCATGTTGTAATAACCATGTGTCACCTCAACTCAAGATTAATTGCATCTGTTAAAACTACACCACCTTCTTATCAATGCCCACCACGTTCGCCAAAGGACTGAATTCGCAATCAGATAACTTTGTGTATGGAATGTGAGTTTAAAAAAATAATAAAAGTGATTGAAAAACCAAAGTATTCAATAGCACACCAATTTTGATTTACAGCTACATTTTAGTTTAATTTCCTAGGTATTGTACATGCACATGCCTGGCCACAATTTAGAGACAATTTTCAAAAGCTAATTACATTTGTTTAAATGGATGTTTCACTTCATTTTTAAGACATAGGTAGGCATAGGCGTGGCATGACATGACAAAATTGCTACACAATGAATGTCATAAATGTCAAATTAAAATACATTAATTCCACACATGCACAGGCAAAAGTAAAAAAAAAAAATCTTGATTCATTTCTTATCTCTGTCAAGAAAAGGGTGGCCTTCATATTAATTTTAATTACAAGAGAAAGGAGAAGCCTGTACAGGAGGGGGGGGGGGAATCCCACGTCATCCTCTGCTCTTACTAGCATACAAAATAGACAGCTTTCCCTTAGCCAGAGGCCTGGAAAAGTGACCTTGGAGGACAAGCTAAAGCCTCTTGCCATAGTAATAGCAGCCATGTCAAAGGCAGAGAGCTCAAAATCTCTTTACATCCAAGGATATACAGTGACAATGGACATGCACAGTCAAGCAGGACACATTTAATCAACCGACCAAGACCAAAACCACAAAGTTTTCACCTAATCCCACCAAATAATAGGCTATATAAAAATAATTTTGGGACAACAAAGGTTTGATCAGCCATTTGGTTTTACTTTGAGATGAGTCATCGCCCCATAGGCCTTAAGTTAATCAGTAATAATGGGCAGGTCACACAAGTAATACAATCAAAAAGGGTAACAGTGGAACTGGAGAATTGGTTCAAACTCAATCTAACGCAATACTAAATTGAAAATGGGATTACAAAAATAAAGTAAAGAGAATGAAGAAATATACAAAACTGCCTTTCATTCACAGTGGAGAAAAAAAGAAGAAAAAAAAAAGTAAACTAATATTAAAGCCATGACAATGGAGGGTGTTCGATCCGGCCACACTGAAGCAGCACTGCCAATATTGGGGTTGGGGTCTATTTTCACACGCCAATATTTACGTGCTGCTGAAGCGTGGCAGGTACATGGGAGAGGGAGGGGAAGGGAGGTCCAACCTGTCCCCACTGGTGGGTCAAACATACCACCAAGCAACACACTGCAAAATCAGCATCGGCTGTTATAACTTCAGCTGCCCACATCCAGGTCCTTGTATGGGTAAAAATGTTTTTTTTTCCTTAAAATTCTAAAGCAGCAAATAATGGTTCGCATCTTTTCCATTGTTTCAAACCATGATGCGCTGCTATAGCAGTCTAAGGGCTGGCAGAGGGCACATCCTCTCCTTTCCATTCCAGTGCAACAGGTTATTCCCACAGAGATGGCTTTGCGATAGCCATGATGAAACATTTGACTCAAAGAGGGCTGGGAAATGGGCAGAGAATGCTGAGCAGGAAAGCTTTGACAGAATGGGATGGTCACAGCAGGGATAAAATATATATACATAAAAAAGTAAAGCCATAAGTGGAGGAGGAAATTACATGAGAATATAACAATTACCTGTAAGATCAAGAATCTGTTGTGGTCTAGGTCAATACCATGGCTTCGCAGTAGAGCCCCCACATCTTTGAATGTGGCTTTCTTGCCATTGACATGGTAGGCTGAGGAGTTGTCTTTGTTGGCAGTCCTGGAAACATAGAACTTGCTGTTGGGGATGACTTCGTAGTCATCTCCTTCCTGGCTCAGAGGGGGAGGGGCAGAAGACACAGAGAGCAGCGTAGATCAGAAGAGTCCAGGAAAACCTCTAGCAGCTCCACATATCAAATGCCAACACTCGCAATATTGACAAATCCAATGAAGGGAATCAAATAACATAAGAAAATGCATCCTACATTAAGAACAACAATTAAGTGAGGTCTGAGACCTCTTGATACACAACTGACATGTAGACATGCCATATCACAATTAGTGTATTTTATCAAGCTACAATTACAAAATAAAAACAACGTTTGGATAAACTCATCAGATTATACATGCAATGCCAAAAAAATATTGTGTATGTGCCTTTTACAGTTTCTTAATTTTTAAGTACACCTTGCTCAAAACATTCTGGCAAGTCTCAGAATTGACAGGTTGTAGTGCAGGATGAGTTCACATGCCTATGCCATTAGTTAATTAACTTGATTTTTATATACTCTGAAATAATGTGTGAAACAGCATGGTTCATATACTTAAAAATAGTGAACCAGACAATCACTTTACTCACACCCCCTGTGGCAGATCAAATAAAAACATGATTAAGTGTAATGAAAAACAAACTAAAACAGCCAGTTTGCATAGTAATTAATATGCCAATGGAAAAGGCTAATTTAATGTCTTAATGAAAACATAAATATGACTAACATTTCATGATACAGACAAATAGGTTGACCCTAGTAAGTCAATGGCTCATTCAAAAATTGTTAAAAAATTAGACATTAAATTATAACAACATTATGAATTGACTATCAGATTTGTGAGTGTTAGTTTTGACTTTCATGACTCTTTTGAGTCAGTATTTTAGTCACTAGTGTGAGAATATTGACAAGTGCAGCTAAATTAAAAAAAAAAAAGTAATACAACAAAATATTTTAATACATGGGACTACTTCCAGTCAGTCTTTTCAAGAGGACTGATTACTTTGGGTGAAGCCTGTGTGTGTGCCTGTGTGTGTAAGAGATACCTTGTCAATAATCTTTTGAAAATGCACCTCCACAGTACAGCTTTGCACATCCTTGTGTTTATCAGAGCTGTGAATCAGCACAGAGAGCTTTTTCGATCTGATCTTTTGGGCTCTGTATCCAAATACAAAGAGCATTGAATCTATCACGTTGGACTTCCCACTCCCATTTGGGCCAATGATGCAGGAAAAGCGCTGGAGAAGAAGGTGGGTGAGGAAATAAAAAATGAATAAAAATCAATAATATAAAAATATGCATACCATCATACTCATACAACACATACATGCCATATACCAAAATCTAAAAGGGACATGAGATGGTGAATGTCTACTGTGTGAATGGGTGTAGTTAAGGCTATTATTTTCATGCACCTGTATTTGCAAAGCAATGAGGAAAACTGAGAAAAAACAGGAAGGCAAGTTTAAATAAAGTCAAACTTGAAGGAAAATATCAGTACATGACTAGATCACACCATGTGAGACACACACAATCAAAATGGAGGAGTGTGACTTTTCACTCTGCAAAAGCCATGTTTATCCATTAAATGTGCTTATGAAGTATCACAAATAATTATGTTTAATAATGTGTGAGTGTGTCTACTACTACATAAGGAAACATGTTTGCAATGACATGAAATGAAAGCCCCCCCCCCAAATAGAAATGTACAGCTGAGGGTAAACCAGAAAACTAAGCAAAACACAACAACAAAACATTTTCCAAAACGGGGCTTGTATATGCAATCGTGTTGTGTCGTACCTTGTGGAAAGGCCCCAGAATCTGCTCGCCGGCATAAGATTTAAAATTCCGATTAACTAAATGTGTTATCATCAAGCGAGGAGCGCCCGGTTCATTGGTCATTGCTGGGGGCGGGGGTGGAGGGATGCTACCGAGAATCTCCTCCAAACTCCTATTATCAACCGCCTCGGCGCCCTCCCCGTGAGACGGATCTGTGGCACACACACAAAAAAAGTATAACTTTTTATTCCTCGGTGCGACTCCGATTCAGGTGGGGACAGTGATGCGTGGGGGAGGGGTAGGAGAGCAAAAACAAACAAACAAAACACAGGCAGTGAGTTTGGACACAGTAGAGGGGACAGCGACTCGCCAGAGAAAGTTGACATGCTCTATTTCTTTGTTCTTAAAACAAGAGGCAGAAACAGAAAAGAAAGATCTTGACCATATACGAACGAGCCCCAAATCACCATACAAACGCTCTCCACGAGAAACGTAAATGGACTACATTCATTTCGTCGATGATAACTAAAAGGGCATATTGCGATCATCGAAAAGTTCAGTCATGTTCAAAATATACTTAAAAACACACCTACTCCAATTCTTGATTTGCGACAATTAAGTATAATGTATAACCGATCACACTGCCATCACACCAAGACACGACTTGTCTGAAATCTATTGTGCTCACATAAGCATAAACAAGCTTATGTTGCCGATGTTTGTAAATAATTTTCTTGCAGCCATTATACATTACTACATATTCAAAACGGAGACAAACATCAATAAACGACTGTTTACATCGGAACCTCCGCTGACAATAAAATCATTTCATTCCAAGTTAAGGGGGAAAAAATAGGTCAAAATACCCTTTGATCTCGTACATAAAACACTTAATTATCCGAAATAAATTACCTTGTTCGTTGAGGAGGACCGGGGCATAAGCAAACTCGACGCCATCACAATCATCTCAAAAATCATAAGTAACATTTATTGATGACTAGCTCTCTCTAGAATAAAATAGCAGGCAATCTAACTACGTGTTGTAAATTAAGGAAGAAGAAAAAAACACTATCCGAGCTATGCGCCAATTGGCCCCAACCATCAACGACACGCATCGCCATTGAGTGAGCGCAACTTATTTAGATTCAGAGACACCAAAACAGCCTTTGTTACTTGCCAGTTGTCGGCGGTGCCTCCTCTTGGCCATTGGAGTTGGTTTCTTTAGGGGGCACATCCAGCTCGTCTCCGGAGTCATCCCGGGGCTGCGACCCTTTCCCTCTTGGCTTGGCGGCGGCAGTTGAGCTCTTTGCAGTTTTAGATGGCATGATTTTAAATCTGAAGGGGGTCATTGGTAAAAAAAGGAAAGAAAAAAGAAAAAGGAAAAAGGAAAATCCATGAGTGGTTTTTGCGCCTGTCAATCTTGCAACTCCACTTGAGACGGTTTACACGGAGCTACCCTGTTGCTTTGCTATACCCTGTTGTTGTCCAAGCTTTAATCATTGCCCTTGTCACATCTCACTGCCGTGGCTCGAATTAAAAAGCAGTTTCCATCGTAAAGTTATTGGTTACACTAATGGATACAGTGATATATGATAGTGATTGAGTTATCAGTTATCAAACAATGGTTCTCAGTCCGACAGATGAGATGGCAGTTATCAAGTAGTCAATCTTCACTACCATTATAAAAGATTTACTTTCTCCAATCCAAACAAGAGCACAAAAATAATAATGGGACTCGTATGATGTAAGTACCCTGCCACATTCGGAGACGCCAAGTTGCAATACGCGCTCTACAACGCCAGAAGGTTGGTAACCCCTTGGTGCTTGGTCAAAATGGGAAAATATGGCAAACTAATTCAGTTAACGTGCAAATAAAAACACTTCCCCGACGCTAAGAGTGCAGCCTATAGTCTAGACAGCCAGCGTGTAAATACGCTGCTAGTCAGGACTGGTAATGTCAGGTCAGTGGTAACGTTATAGCCTTAGCGATGTCCAAATATGGCTTAACTTTATTCCTCTCAACTTGTGTGTGTGTGTTGGGGGCATGCACGGGGCTGGTGCTGAGCCCAACTATCTACAACACCTCGTCTAGGTAACGTTACGAGAAATACGCTCACTTTTAGACAAACGAGCAACTTGCTAACGCTAGCTCGGTCGCAGCAAGTAACGTTCACTTCGGCTGAACGACGCTGCTGCGTTGTGTTGGCCGCGAGTGTTTTTTTCGTGTGTCTGTCGTGCTCATCTAACGCTGGTTGAGATAAGACAGCGAGGCTAACGGCTAACGGCTAACTAGCTAGCCTAGTTATCCGCGTTGTAAAGCTGCGACCAAACGTGTAGCAACGCGGTTTATATTATCGGAATTTAACGGAAACTGTTAGCGTGATATTTGCTAACCAAAAGTCAGATCAGTTCATTTGAAATATAACGTTTAGTTTAGTGACGATGTAACGTCAACGTTCGTTGTTCAAAGTTAAACATTTGTATGTGGAATATTGCAGCTAAATGTGATATAAAGACGGGAAGACACGATTACTCTATCATACCGTTAGTAACTGTGTTTTCCACCGTTAATTTTAAACTCAACTTATCTATTGTTAGTGTTGGTTTCGACAACAATCACTTCAGCAAATAGACGGAACCCGCTGCTAAAACGTTTCTAGTTTACCTTTCACAATATTCACACGGATCGGTGACGAGTCTTTCTTTCTTCTCTATATCACGTTTTTTTCTTTTAAAAAGAGTCTTCGTTATCCAAACGTCAGGTAAATAAAGTCCATAAAATTCCACCCTGTGTCATTTCCAGTCTCTCTCCGACTAGAAAACCCCTCACTTGTAAATGGCGCCTAAACTGAGCTGTCGAACCAGATTCGTTACAAACTGACGCAAGGCACCATGGAACGTTCAAAGGGCAACGGGGGAGGGGGAAAACACGAAATTCAAAAAAGGGGGACGATGCCAACTCAGTCTCACTTCACATGCAAATATAAGTTATTTCGGTGATCAAAATAACTCGACGAGGGAATTATAGCTGCGATTACACTTTACCCGCCGAATTGTTAAATTATATTCATGATAATTGTCGTTTTCAGAGTAGAATGTTGTTTCTACGTGTTCAAACGGTTGCCTAGTTACAGTGTAACTAAGACACGCCCAGATTGTCCGTTTACACGTTATGAACAAATATCTCGATGGATTAACGGATAACGTTATTTGTGTTGATTAGAATGGGTTCTATTAAATATATATATGTAATACAGACATATATAATATATGTACTTGCAAGTAATTTTAAATATCCGTTACCAGGGAAGTGGAACCTACAAGTCTCGCGATACTTTGTGTCCCCAGCTCTGGCTCCTGTTGTTTGTTAGCTACTGTTAGCTCAGTTCACGTTAGCAGTAAATGGCTAATGGGTAGGTTTGCTCTTTGCTTGTTTTCACTGTTCCAGCAGCTTTCGATGGAGCATATAACAACCACGCACCGCGTGTTGCCTTGCACTGAAGTCTTTAACTATAGAGCGATGTCTGTTTTATCCAGGAAAGAAAGTTAACGTTAGCCTCCAGAGTAAAAGCAAGTGTGACTGGGGAACAACTGAGGACTCAGGACGTTAGCAACAGTCAGAGCCAGGTACCGTAGCAACGACTGACGCTTGTTTCACCACAACCGTCAGGACATGTCAATAGCCACTGAGCCTGCTAGCTACATTTCACATTTTCATATTTATGGTCTTCTGCGTTGTTCCTATATAAATAATATTGGTTGGACAAACATTAACTTTTACTGTCAATGTTATTGTCGTTAAGTGACTGTTTTCGTGTTCATTCAGGGATCGTCATTAGCAACAACCAACCACCATGAGATTGAAAACATCGCTGCTGAAGGAACCAAAACATATCCTTTTTATGTCCTTATGTACTCTTAACTCTTTACTGCTCACATATTTGATATGTAGGTAGCACAGTCATTATTATTGTTATTGAATGGTTGCTTTAATTGTTGAACATTTACCTAATTAAATTAACTGGAATCAGTTTATCGTTTTTATTTTTAGATGACCATATTGTATTCATTGTAGAAGACACATGGTAACCCCCCCCCCCACACACACACACACACACCTAGGGACATCATCTACCTTTATCCATGTTTTCTTAACACTAGACCACATAAGGAACTTGTGAGTTGTGTGGGCTGGACCACAGCAGATGAGTTGTACTCATGCAGTGAGGACCACCAGATCCTGAAATGGAACCTGCTGTCCAGTGAGACCAGTCTGGTGGTCAAACTGCAAGAGGACATCTACCCGATTGACCTACACTGGTTCCCCAAAACTGTGGGTGGCAAGAAGCAGGCCCAAGCTGAGATCTTTGTCCTCACCAGCACTGATGGCAAGTTTCCAAAATATCCTACTGGCCAATGGATGGCAGGGCTTTGTTTCTGAGGTCATTCATAGCTTCAGTTGTTCATAGTTTTGTTTCACAACTTGTTCACTCAGTGAACTGCGACAAGAGAAAGATCAATGATTGTTATTCAGTCATATTTGGGCAACGAAATAAAATTCATCCAACAACATACTTTTGTTGATTTAGAGGAGAAATGACCATATTACCATATGTTGGCAAAACATAAAAACATGCTTAAGGCCATGCACATTTTCTGGGAACCTCAATTTGATATTGATACAGATTAGGAGGACACTTGTACTTGATCATAAGTAGAATGATGCAACAACTCACGTTTCATAGTTAATGGAAATCATTCGATTTCTTGAGAGAAATGTTGAGTCTAATGCTGCTCAACACCTGTCATCAAAGGGATTCATGCATCACAGTGCAGACTGATTCAGACTATGCTCTAGTTTTCATTAAGAATTCACTGCTATCAAATCACAAAAGTGGATTTTGTTTTTGCAACAATATATTACAGTGATAAGATACTTGACAACATAGTTTGTGTCAAGTGTGTCTGACCTGTTGTGGCTCTTGGTCCTATATCAGATATAAACACACAGAATGTGGATGTACTGTGATGGCAGGCGACGTGTGGTCACAACACTAATGGCAGTGTAGGGTTGCATAAACACACCCACAAACTGAAGCAGCAATTTTCCCTGGCAGACCAGGGAGTAGTGAAAACTCTGCTACTATTCACTTGTGCAACCTTCTACTGCCTCATGCCTTGTTATAGTTACACAAATATCAGTATTGCTCTCATTTTTGCCACAGTGGAAGAAATACGTTATTCTCGCTCGTCGACAGACAAAGTCAGGGCAGTTGCACAAAAATATCCTTATTGATATCAATATATGTTGGATATTTTTGTTGCACATTTTTCTGTTTTTGTGTCGGTTGTTTTACATTTTCACAGAAATATGAAACAGTTAAGCATTGGGTAGGAGGAATCTATAGTAACTTGATGACTTTCCTTACCCTCATTTGATTAGTGGGCCTCCCCTTCTTTGGGCCAGCGTATCAAATCTGTGTTTTGCTCCCTGTATTGACAGACACAGTAGCTATGCAGTTTGACTGATTTAAAAAAAAAAAAATTAAAAGAGAAAAATAAGGTTTGGTGTAACACTCATCAGTCCTATTTTCTGTCTCTGATCCCAAAACTAAATATTGAGCAACGGAATACAATAACATTTTTAAAATGGTCTTCCTCTAATTGATAAGTCTTCTTTCATTCTAAAGTGGCCCTTAATGCCGCTAGACGTGGTTGTTATATTCACTACCTGCTTTCCTGGATTGGTGACATTCACTTTTGTTGGGACGTCTAAATTTAGAAATGGGAGAGAGCAGCAGCATGCTGATTTGCAGTTTTAGGCAGCCAGAAATTACATAGAACATTCAGATTTTTTTTAATACGCACTGCCACAAAGTATATGGTTGGCTAGTGTCTTCAATAACTGTCTCCATGCCTGATCGCTTGTCGTGTCTAGCAGATAGGAAATTGCTTTAATTCAAGCAACAGCAGTCCCTTTGCTTTCCGCTTTGTATTTGAAGAAGTTTGTAATTTAGCTAGGATGAGAAAATATGTCTTTGTGGCTAATTGTTCCTTGGAGGATTAATAATTGTTATCATTTAACATTTATTTATAGTGTTAGATTATAATATTTTTCAAGGATAGCAAAATGAGTTCAAGTTCTTTATTATCATATGCACAACAATTACAGAAGCAGTTGCTGGCAATGAAATTCTTGGGTTTCAGGCTCCCTGCAACAAGGACAACAATATGTATAAGAAAAAAAGTTAAACATAGAAAGTAAAGTATGAAAAAGTCAATTATATAAAAAAAAAAATAGAAGGTGTACAATAAAGTGAATAAGTGTAAAGTGTAATAGTGTCAGTGTCCTAGTGCTGAGCTCGGGAGCTCAAGAGTTCAACAGTCTTATGGTCTGTGGGATGATTCAGCTGTCACTGAGCCTGGTGGTACCGTCTGCCGGATGGCAGCAAACACAACAGTTTGTGACTGGGGTGGTTGGGGTGTCTGGTGATGCTGTTGGCCTTCTTCCTGCACGAATGGGAGTAGAGGATCTCCATGGAAGGCAGCTCCGTCCTGGTGATGTGCTGTGCAGTTTAGTGCCTTACGTTTGAGGGCGGTGCAATTGCCATACCAGGCAGTGATGCAGCCGGTCAGGATACTCTCAATGGTGCACCTGTTGAAGTTGCAGAGTATCCTGGAGTCCATGTTGAGCCTCCTCAGCCTGCGGAGGAAGAAAAGCGGCTGTCTTGCTGTCCTGGTGATTCTCCTTACTGGTGTTTAGGATTGCATATTGTAGATACGTTTTGTCTTTGTTTGGCACCTTGGCCTCATCCACGGACCTGAACCTCTCAGACTTGAAAAAAGTTTGGTCTCAGTAGCCAGTATTTCAGTCAGCATCCACTTAGTACCTGGTGAATTACAACATACACTGCTGTTAATGGATCGCAGACCGTAAACCTCACCCCTACTCCCCAACCCTGGCTTAGAGCTTTTGACTTGCCTTCTAGCGAGCTGTCTTTTGTCACTGCAGGGAAGTTCCATCTGACCTCCAAGACAGGGCGCATTGAGAAGAGTGTGGAGGCACATAAAGGAGCTGTTCTGGCTGGGAGATGGAACTATGATGGGACTGCTCTGATCACAGGTAAAGATGACAGGGATACACACACAATCTCTGTATATCTTCATCTGTACTTACAGTATGTTACTCATTTACTTATCTATGTGTCACTTTGAATTAAAATGATTAAAATTTTGAATATTTTGCATTAGAAATATTATATTTACTGCTTGTTATTCTGAAGTCCACTTTGTATGATTCTATACATTTTCTTTTAGCTGGAGAGGATGGGCAGATCAAGATCTGGTCCAAAAGTGGCATGCTGCGCTCTACACTAGCCCAGCAAGGTAAGGCCATTAACAACCTAAATCCTTGGCTGGATTTAATGTAAATATGTGTCTTTTCAAAAGTTCTCAATGAAAAAGGTTGTTTATAATTATATAAAACCAAACATTTATGAGCAAAGTAGAGCTCACTCATTTGTCACTCAACCACTGCCCTCTAGTGTGATTAACACAATAATGGCTGCTGGAATAAATGCTGGTGTTCCATCCAGTAGAAGAGCAGTTGATGTGATTGAGGTAAAAGTTGTGGATGTGCTTGTGTAGATTTGTGCTTATCATCAGCTCAAGTGTCATTAGTAACTTGGGGCAGCGGTGTGACATAGTGAGTAGGGATAATGTCCCTCAACTAAGATCTAGGTTGAAGCCCCTATGTCAGCAAGCAATTGTGCTGCTGAAGTTTCCTTGAGGGAGACACTGAATCCCCACCGGCTCCAGGGGTGCTGCTCTGTCACTGATGCTGACCCTGCCCTCTGACCTCCCTGTGAGGGGGCAAGTGAAAAAAATTACCTGTCTACAAGGATCAGCAAAGTAGCACATTATTAGTACTTCTATGATTAGCAGTGATGTGTAAATATGCATTTTGATCTCATATACACTTTGCTTTGAGTCACTTTGAGTCAGAGAAGGAGCTAATTTGAGTTTTAGACTGGGACAGTTTTAAGCACTCACAACCATGATGGCAGCTAGCCGTCAGCAGCCACATGAAGCCAGTCTCTGACCAACCACCAGGCAGACATTTAGTAAATGCAAGGCAACACACAGCCAGCAATTACAGCCTCTCTCTCTCTGTCGCGCACGCGCACTGCGCTGATCATTTTTGGCCCCTCCAGCTTAAAGAGCACCTCTTTGAATGAACAGGACAGAATGAGACTGTTGGAGAGAGAAACAACAGTAGAGACTTGATGAGAGGCAAGGGGACTAGGCATGCAGGACTACAGTCTTATTTATGTGTATTCAGGGAGCCCTACTCCTGGTGCCATGACACACAGGTTCCCCTCTTCACTGGGCTCCTGGTTGATGCCAAGCTCAGAATAACCGCCCTGGAGATCAGCCGTGTAACTCCGCTGTTACACAAGGTCCCAGATGGCAAAGAAACTTGGACAGCAAAAGTGTAGGCATGTGTGGTGTTGTTCCAGCTCACTTTCTGTTTTATTTTATTCTTTTGACTTTCATTCAGCATTTGTAATATTATGTTTTCTTTTTGTAAGTTTGTGTGTGTGTGTGTGTGTGTGTGTGTGTGTGTGTGTGTGTGTGTGTGTGTGTGTGTGTGTGTGTGTGTGAATTGTCTGTCTCTG
>CABFOS010022421.1:12751-22822 GCA_900660315.1 Diretmoides pauciradiatus | reverse complement strand
CTGTAGGTGTGCCAGTACACTAGAGAGAGAAGAAAGAGAGAGAGGGTGATCATATTGAGTTTCTCAAGGTGCTTCAATCCTATCCCAAAGGCTTTCTGATTGAAACCCATGTCATGGCTGCCCTTCGTATCCTTTGGACCCTGTCACCAAATCCCTGGTCTAGGTCTAACAAGCCCTTTGTATTGACACCCTATAATCAACGGCAGCAACAGAGACACCAGACAATTGGCATAGCAGCAACAATTCCATGTGAAGTAGAAATAGTCCCTGAAAACTGCAGTAAAACTGTTTATCCTCCTTTTCCTGCCCCACGTTTTCCAGGTTGACTGATATGATTTCCATCATGGATGACCTGCATTTGAATGAGAAGGAGGGGGGCAGAGGCAGTGCATAGGGTCCCAGAGTTCACATGGATGTGGTCATGTGGTGGAGTCATACAGTGAACAATGACAGATCAGAACTAGCTTAGGGAGGGGTGGGGTTAGGGCTGAACAGAGACTGACGGATCAGGCCCGGAACAGAACAGAGTTAAAAAGAAGAAAAGAAGGTTTGTTTAGGAGGTCAAAAAAGGGGCGGAGAGATGTTTCTTCTCCCAGGGTGACGTCCCTCTCTCGCAGAGTATGGTCCCTAATGGCAGGACATGAATGTGTTCAAAAACCTCGAGGTGGGATCTGATCTGGAGCTCCACAGAATGACTAGAACCTTCCTGGACATGTCCCTTCTCATTTCCATTATGGTAACAGAGTCCTTTTCAAGTCACTTTCATTCATAGAGTCTTTCCTAAATCGGGAGTTGCTTTGTATCATGCTTGATCTGTGTGCTGGAGTTTTGCTGGAAATTTAATGGGCACATGAACTAAAATGTCTATTTTTATCAAACATAAATGGGCAATTTACAGAAGTACTGTAAAGTTTTTTTGATCAGTATTTCACATGAAAGTCCTTCACGTACTGGTTCACACACTAAAGTAGTCTTTCTCATGGATGTCTTACATTGGCGGCTCTATACTACCATTACATTCCCTCAATGAAGTAGTTGTATGGTTGTAGATCTTCATTGTGTTAGTCTATATTGAATTAAGCCTTAGCACCATGCCAGATTGATTTTCCCCTCTGTAGTCCAAGAGCGATGGTCAGGTTAAAGAAGACTTCAGCTGATACTACAGATTAAGTCTCTTGTTAAGCTGACATGAATTGGTTTCTGTGCAAAAGCCTCCGGACAATTCTCTGAAACCAAATTCTGTTAGTAAACACACTTCAGGGGAACAACACACTTGGGAAGAGTGTTGACTTGATGAAGTGGAAACTCAGTGGGCTGTGATGAGAAACTCATTTTATTTAAGAAAGTGCTATTGATTTGGTAGGAAAGTAGAGTTTAAGCCTACAGGGATGAATCCCTCTAGATCTCTGACCATGATGGATGGAAGAGGGCTTTAGAGCTCCCATGATCCTCTGGGTGTAAATAATGCCATCGGAGGAGAGGACAGGGTTGGTTGGACAGGTTTAAAGCCTCTATCCTTGAGGAAGACTTGAAAGCACAAAGGTTTTACCGTGAAATCTGTCAGCAAGTTTGTGCCCAGGCATTAAGGGTCAGAAGTTGTCTCAGCAGCTTTGTGGGTTTTTTAGATGTCTAGATGTCTCCCTCAGCTTCACCATGTTATTTTTAGAGAGATTTAATGTATATATAATTATTTTGCTCCTACTGTGGTGCATTCAATCATAGCACAGCGCCCCGTATGTCCACTGTCAACAGCTTTTAAGCTTGATCAAAACCAGCGCAGGAGGTTGACCTGTTCACCAGCCCCCACCACCACCACCCACGACCGCCCAGTCCTCCTGGAAACTGCTGGGAATGATGAGCAAGCTTCACATACTGTCAGGGGTCCCTGGGTTCAAATCCCAGCGGGAGAGGTGCAGTGGAGGGGGATATATGAGTAGGATGGGAGGAGGTGGACTGAGACGGTGGCAAAAGGAGCACAGGAGAGATGGGGCAATAAGGCATGAGAGCAGGGTTAGGGAAGGGTGAGAGGAGGGCACTGGAGGTGAGTTGGTAGAGGAGGAGAGAGTAAAGGCTTGCTGTGTTTGGAAAATGAGGGGAGGACCAAGGAGGGGTTGTTGGAGGGAGAGGGGAGGCTGCTGGGGTGGCCAGGAAGGGAGAGTCAGTCTCATATCGCAGAGATCAGTATCATCCCCCTGCCGAGCTGACCCCCCTGCACCTCCGCTGACACCCCGGGGGGTCAGGATGTGTCGGGCTTTGTCTGCACACGGCAGGTCAGAGATGGACACAGCGCCAGCGATGCTTGTGATATTGGATTCAGTTATTCATATGTCATTTCCTCAGCTAATATGATGCAGGCTCCATTCATAATCACCTCAGTGGCCAGTGGTCACAGAGAGAGAGCAACAGTACATCTGCAGTGATGTTACCGGGAGGTTTGAGGGGTGAGGCATGCACCAACAATGAGCTCAGTATGCGCGAAAGCAGGATATTGCATCCACACAACGAGCTGACTAGAATGAGAAGTGAATGTAGTTGACGGGTTGGGGTTGACGTTTCTTTACTGACATTTCATAACATTAGGGACTTTTCCACCGCTCAACAAGCAAACTGGCCTCAGCGGTGCTTTTGGTTTGAGAAATAGGGAACGTTATTAGGAAATGTGGAAATGGAGTGACAGCAAGGAAGCGAGCAGTGGGGTTCCATTGATCCTAGTCTTTGCAGACCCCGTTGAGTGGCAGGCTTTCCATACAAGCTCTAAGATGTAATGTTTCTTTTTTTTCTTATTTGATGTTTTCCACTCTCACAAGAAAGAACCTGGGCTGCATACAAACCACTGCTTTCACCACAATGACGATTCAATTCCATTCCTAAAACACTTGACAGAGGGAAATCTAATAAGCCTTTATGTTTAAATGATTACGCTTCATTAATAATCCCAGCACAAGGCTGATTAAAGTCACAATTAAGATGTAGAATCCTGATGAAGTAAAACATGTACTCAAAGGAATATCAGTTGGTTTACATTCCTCTGCCTCTGTCTTCTATTTAGGGATTTTTATGCAAAAACCTTCCCTGAGTATTTGAGCAGGAAAACAAATCACCTCTTTCCCTGCCAACACTAACCAGTGGGTCATGTTATTACTTTCCTCACTAACGAGTAATCTAGCAAATTACTATTTAGATTTCAGTAATAATATTATAGTTAACAATCAAAGAAAGAATATATAACAAATAATAATATAAAATAAATCTAACATAAAAGAATAATTTCCCACCTTCATCTCCTGACTTGTTTTCCTTGTAATTAGTTGTCATATCAATTGATTAAGGTAGTTTAGAGGAGAAATGGTAGAAAAGTTTACTTTCTCCATTTGGAAGTATACTCACTATTTTGATTTTATTCCTCAAACAAAAATTGGACACTGTTTGGTTTCCCTGATCATTTACAGAGAATCACACAGGCGAGATGAGTGCGTTATCCTGATTTTTTTTTTACGGTAAGAGAGGTTGTCGACTTTGGGGGCGTAACAGAAAAGTAATATCAAAAGTATAGTGGTACTTCTAACAATAAGTAAAGCAATAACATTAATTTCGAGATGAGTGCCAAGTAATATATAACTTTTTTGAGCCCGACATTGTGTGTGAATATTCTCAGATGTATCATAAACCAAATCATCCATCCACTCACAACTGCAAGTCATTTCAGTGTGCAAAATAAATAGAAATAGGCCTATGTTATTATAGAACCAGCTGCTCCTCAAATGTACACGTTGCTCCATCTGTGAATTAGAGAATGGAAATACACGCCTTTCATACTGGAACCATCAAAGCTACTTGAACACGATCAGCTCTGCTAAATATATACTTAGCACTGGCTTGATTTTCCTCTGCATCAAGGGAACCCACATTCAAATATTTACATTAGAATTTGTGTAGTTATTCAACCTAAATACATTGAAAGTGTACAGTATATGCCTGCTAAAGTATACAGTCATTAATGCTGGATTGTGCTGATTGGATGTGAGCCTATTCTTCAACGACTTTGAAATTCAGTAAATTGTGTTCACGCTATTTCATATTGAGCTCATAGTTGGCATGTTTACTGACTTATGTAATATTTAGTAATTCTATCTTCCCTCCATGTTTTAATTGCATTGGAATTTTATCCCAAGCATTTACGGTCACGGTTGCACTGTTAATAATATGCATTATTCATGTCAAGGCATCTTGTGGAGTGGAACGTGAGTGCTGAAACATCAGCTAATGTAGAGGAGTGCATGTCATTAATTGTTGATCTGATGCCAAGCTGAGAGCAGGGATGTGTCAAAGTCCCAGCTGACACTTCTATTGGCCAGCTGCTCCGTTCTCTGTGAGCTGCGATTGGTTGAGCGCCACAGTCTCTGGGAGTTCTGGGAGCTCTGAGGTCCACTGGGCTTCAGTCTGCCGCTTCCCCTCATCACGCTCACCCTGCCACTCCCAAGACGGAGCTGTCTCTGTCTCGCTCTAAAGGTTGAAGCTGTACTGCACACACACAGGCACAAAATGAATGTTTCCACGCTTGTGTGAGCTCGCAGATGCCTGTAGACACAAGAACAAGCTCACCTTTCTTTCTCTCTCCTCTCTGTCTCCGTCTGTCTCTCTCGCTTTCCCTTCCACCCTCTCACCCCGCCGTTCTCTGTCCTGTTTCACAGTGGTCAGGCCACACACGCAGGCGATCTGTGGTTATGCTCTGTGAGTGTTATTTGTACAGATACAAGTGTGTAATGAATGAGCCCTTGCCCTGTCTGCTGCAGTCTGCTGTGCCAAGCATGACATTGTGTACTTTGACAGGATGACACATGATGTTGAAAGAATAACACTAGCCGTGCGTGTGTTTCATGTCTATTTATTAAGATTTAATGTTACGTTACGCCTGCGGCTTGGAGAGGGTCATTAGGTATACACAGTAGTGTTTTGGCTGTTGAGCTCAATGTAGTATTTTTTTACTGAGGAGCTGTGAAGAGTCTTTTGAAACAGTAACAACGGTGTGTTTAATTCTCTCTCAGGGGCAGAAAACAGAAGCAGAGAGGTACTTCTTGAAGGCCATCCAACTAGACCCCAAGAAAGGCAATTGTTACATGCATTATGGTAAGTATTCATTTGTGGTTTTTTCCATCGTGGTTTTACACTAAAACACACACAGACACAAACGTACTGCTCACAGATACCATTCCAGGTTATTAGGACAACAGGGCTATGACCCCTTTCTCATCTCTTCCTCCAATCAGCCGTGACGTAGAGCTGTACGTGGTTACTGCAGCGTAGCGTGAGGGGATACTCACTCTAACAGCCAGGGAAGATGAACCCCAATTTCCTCATATTGTTCTCATTGACACGGAGATGGAAATAAGGAACGTGCCAGTGCCATTATGTCTCTTGTCTTAGTTCAGTTCCACGGGACTCGCACACGACTCAAAGCATACGAGTGACCTGCTGTGTTGCCTGTTAGATAAGGATTTAATTACTGGGATAGTAAGAATTTTGATTAGCATGCAAGGGAAACGATTGCATACCCTCAGATGCTTCTAACTCAGTCTGAAACAGCCTTTTATGATGAACTGATAAGTTAGCTGTTCGTTTTGCCTCAGCTTGAATTTGTATGTTTCAGCAATTCAGCTTGTTGCATCAGCTACCGCTCATTGGATAATCACACCAGCCTGTATGTGACATTTAATCGATAACTTGTTAATTGTGGATTCTAATATCTTGTTGAAGTACACACTCCAACTAAAAGGTTTGAGATCTACTGGGTTAAAGACATTGAACTATATTGATCTTCATGGGGGAAGTGGGTCATTGTAGCAGCAAAGAAAAGGATCTAGCAATGCAATAGATACAAATATTAAGTATTATTACAATTAAAGGAACAATATCCTCATAATGCTTACAGAGATCATATTGGCTAGAAGGAATTCTTGTTTTGATTTACAGATGTTTGAAGTACACAGAAATGCAAATGTGTGTTGTTGGATATTCACACTATCAGATTTGTAGAGCAGATGTGTATAATGAGCCCTGTGATGGACTGGTGACCCGGGATTGGCTCCAGCATAAACAACCCTGAATAGTAATAAGCGGGTAAAGAAAATGAAAGAATGAATGTGTAAAGTGCATCTCCAGCTAGTCATAAAAGTGGGTTACCCAATCTTCTGGCATCGGCCTGGTGCTGCGTTCAGAACTAGACCATACTGTACTGTATAAGTACCAATATTCCCAGGAAAGCCACGCTGTCACGTGATGAACGGTTTCATGGAGTTGCAGTAGTGTAGTGCTTGTACACAGACCATCTGTGTAAAATGTTTCCCCTAATAGAGCAGGTAATTTGTGCTGAAATTCTGGCTTGAGAGCAACAGCTTGTAAATAAAATAGGACATAGAAAACAATTTTATTGATGTGGGGGAATGTCCTTCCTGTATAATTCAAGGGATTTCTTTCATGTATCATAAACCATTCTACTAAAACAGTTGCCATATTGAAAACCCATCCCTCTCCATATACTGTAGCTGCAGATGTGTTTGTAACCTAGAGCTATTCTACGCATAGTCCTATGGAAATCAGTCATGGTTTGAAGTCTCTGCTTAAGTCTCTCCTTCACCTAAGGCCGACAGCAAAGGCTTCCATTTCATCCAGAGTTATTAAGGAAAATATGCTTAGGTTCACTCAGTGGTTTGGGATCCTGGTACAGTAGTGGAGGCTAACCAAAGTCAACAGGGTATTAATTCCTCTCTAAACCTGGCCCTTACCGAGGGCTCCACCCTAGGTTCACGGCCTTGTCAGGCTTCCATAATCCCATCTAGTTAGGCATGTCTACAAAGGTCAACCACGAAACGAGCCGCGCCCATAATAAGACACCCATAATAAGGCACAAACCTCCCATAAGAACCATTTGCATCTTAAAGAAACAATCCAATCAAGATCAGCTAATCTGAACAAATGGGTCTGAGAGATGGCCAAAGGGTGATGGTATGTTGCGCTAGTATCTAGTGTTTCAGTAGATCATTATAAGGGCAGACGTGGCCGTCTATCGACCCAGGCCAAAGGCAACACTTCAAGACCATGTATCCCTCTGTGCCTCTGCAGGGATCTTTCAGCATTTTAACAACGCTGCTTTTCTCCCCCGCCCTGCCAGGTCAGTTTTTGTTGGAAGAGTCACGATTGCTGGAAGCTGCAGAGATGGCACAGAAAGCCGCACGCCTTGACAGTGGGGAGTTTGATGTGGTCTTCAGCGCAGCCCACATGCTCAGGTGAGTGTTTGGCTGGAATGTCTCAGAAGGACTACTTTTTATATCATTAGATTATTTTCATATTTGATGACCTTCGTAGCTTTCCGGCACCTGCACAAAGCCACTGTATGTTTTTTAGTCTTCGTGGATGAGATGGGTGGGCCATGTTTTTTTTCATGGCTGAGCAGAGAGGTTGTGTATGAGAGGGAGGTCCACTGTCTGTACGGTTTATCCAGGGGCTTACAGCGCTCCTTAGCCAGCGTGATTTACTTGGCCGTACTTGGTAATCCTCTCCTCTTGCTGCAATGCCAGCCAGAGTGCTGCTGGTTTGTCTTAGCGCACTGTGCAGCTATCTAACTTTTTGTTTTTTCTTGCACACTCTCTCGCTCTCTCGCGCTCGCTCTCACGCTCGCTCTTGCGCTCACTCTGCTTCCAAAGTCTGTTCCAAATCAGAGTAAGGTTCAGCTGATGAGTCTGAGTAAGAAAGCTTCTGGAACCCACAAGCTGTTGTGTTTCTGAACGTAGGCCATGAGTGGAAATTTGTAAATAGAGTTATGCGCCAACCTGCAGTATGCGGCCCCTAGGACTGAAAAAAAAAATCGGTGCCAACCAAATTTTATTTCCCAGTGTAGATTTCCTTATTTAAACTTATGATGGTTAACTCTGTATTCTGCATTAAAATTACAGCTGCCTGCCGAGGGGAAATGATTCCCTCCAAGACCATTAATGCGTTCTTGAATCACTGGATTCTTGTACTGTACTTTTTCTGCTTGCTTTACCAAAGAGTACAGCAGCTACACAGCTGTACGTTTTCCCCCCCAGCTGCTTTATGCATAGCTCTTTCCTCACCAGTCTGTTCCAGTGGGATGTTCACCACCAACAGTCTTCTCTATCCTGAGCCTCTTCCAGGGTCCAGACCCCTGGCAGCTAAAGAGAGGCTCAAGCAGGGCTAAGGCAGAACCTCTCACCTTCTTCTTGGCATGGGGTCCCACTCCTCCACATCTTATGTTCTTTATGTGTTTGTCTTGGAAGCAGACATGGAAAGGCCCTCGGTTGGTGGGGACGCAAGTGAATCTACACGGGGGAACGGGAGAGATGAAAAGGAAGGGCAGAGGCTCTCAGATGTGCAAACTTCTTTTATTGGCCTCTTGGGCCCTTCGTTTTGACAATTCTGCTTCCTCGCTATCCATTTCCTTCTGCTTTCTTTAAACAAACAGCACATTATTTCTGGTCTGGTCTGCAGAGCAAAGGTAGGATGGGAACGGCTGGCTGTAAGGCTGGTAAGACCCATGGGAATGTGCTAACGCTGTGTCAAATCCCACTGAGACCAAAAATCTGTGCTGTGATGTCGTAATAGCTATTTACAGACGGCTGGTGAAAAACACTAAAAAACACACAAGCAGGGTACACATTCCTACCTATACTTCTCATCCAAACCAAATGTGTTTTTGCATTAACCTGAATTAGGTCTGAACGGTATTTTGGGGATTTTTTTTTGCTTGTTGTGATGTTACAGTAGATATGGCATCTTTTACATATTTGGCTGTCTCTGCTATCAAGATTGTAAAATGGTACAAAGTGATAACAGACATGAAGAGAAACTGGTAGTCTGTTACGGTGGCTGTATCCCACAGTAAACCTGAGGGGCCATGTTTATGTACAGTATACTGTACCATTAGGACAGAGAGTTTGTGACAGATGTGACAGCTGCGGTTAAAGCAAAATATCTGGTCGCTGTTGAAAACATGGATTTGTTCATTACGCCATTAGTATCTCTAACAATGTCAGGCTTAAGCAATACTGTCAGAGTTATGATTTGTGTCTGTGCGTGTCTGCTCTGGGGTTAATAAACCATCCTTAGAGCACAAGATGTCAGGGTATGAAGACCAGTGGTTGAGTTGCCGATTTGAAATATTGTCTAGCATCTTTCCTCCGGAGAGTTGTTTTCATTCAATCATGCTCCATTTTCCCCCCTCTGCCTCTTCCTCCCTCTGCTCTTGTAGTCTCACACTCTTCCTTGCAGCTGTTTCTCTGAGGGTTGGGTTTAAACCCAGGCTGTGGTTTATGTACTTGGCTTTCATTGTGTTCTGCGCTCCCACTACCCGCAGTCAGACAGCCCTAGGAGGTCCAGCTTCTCAGTTGGCCATGGTTTGGCAGCTCTCCAGTTCTTCTGCGATAATGTGTTTATAAATGTGATAATGATATTATAGAATTAGATTTTTGGATTTTTTCAGAACTCTGTGCATTCTATCTAAATATTTTTCTGGCAAACAAACAAATATTGTTATGGTTACGGATGGCCACAAAACCCGTATTTGTAATCTCAGGACAAATTCAGTAACTCAAGTCTGGATGTGTTTAGATCGTTGTTTGGAATGTAAAATGCTTCTACAGAAAGGACTGTTGGAAAATTCTGTGGTATAGAAAAGTTATTTACAATTTACATATTCTATTTATGTAATGCATTTAAGTAGGCAGCATATAAGCAAACTCAGTGACATTCCAAATATATATTTCCTTCTCTCCAACTCCAATTCTCACTCCCAATCCCAATTCCTGTGTGTCAAGACACACGTCTCTGGAGCAGCCATTACCGGTGTGGATTACAACAACAGTATCATTTCTTTGGAATAATTGGTTTTGTATATCTATTTTTAGGGTTAGGGTTAGGCTACTCAGCCCTATGTTGGCTTTAAAGTCGCTATTTCTGTATAAGCTATTTTACATTTGAAATGACTCAAGTAAAATCAACACACTTTGAATGTTGATTTTACTTGAGTCATTTCAAATGTAAAATAGCTTATACAGA
>CABFOS010022421.1:0-12731 GCA_900660315.1 Diretmoides pauciradiatus | reverse complement strand
GGAATAATTGGTTTTGTATATCTATTTTTAGGGTTAGGGTTAGGCTACTCAGCCCTATGTTGGCTTTAAAGTCGCTATTTCTGTATAAGCTATTTAACATTTGAAATGACTCAAGTAAAATCAACACACTTTGAATGTTCTTAATGTTTTAGTAAAGGTTCATCAGAAATTCTCTAGTATTGTGTGTGTACTTTTTAGGATAACCAGGTCAACGACCTGAAAGCTTTTCCTTATATCTGGAACCATATGGATGATGATCTCTTAATAGGCCGAGACAACCTAAATGAAACTGCAGTTCCAATGGCCTCGCTCCCTTTGATCATTACGACTAAGGGCCTCCACAGCCCGCCGTCGTTAACTCTGCCCTTGACTTCGTCAAAGTTAAATTGTTTGCAATGAGACAATTGTTACCATCAGGGAAATGTATGCAGCTGCGGGCCATAAAGGTGATTCCTGATTTGCCAGAGTATTAATAAAAGGAAATGCGTTATGGGCCAAGGGGAAAGATGGAACAGTCACATGTTCAGGTATAACAGTAATGGAGGCAGAGCAGTGGATTATGAAGGAAGATGAGAAGCACAATGGAAAACATTCCTGTGTTGACTGCAGGTTTTATGTCTTCAGGCACTAAATATTTCTGGTTTCCAGGGACACATGCCGGCAAGCCATCTGTCCAAAGATCCCTCATCCTGGCAATATGGCTGATACAACATGTTTTGATGTGTTTGTGCCATCCATGCTGCTGTTCTGTGTATTATTATAATATGTTTAAATTATTTTCTGTCTGCATACTGTTTGCACACTTTCAATATCTCAGTTTCCACCATATCAATCTCAACCACATTCTCCACAGCCCTCAGTATAGAGGAAAGTAAACGGAGAATATTCTGATCAACCTTGGAAGTGTTTGTCGATGAATTCCCAGTAAATTAATGAATACCCAATAAATCAATTGTCAGGACCTCTGAATTCAATTCAAATAGAAAGTATTCGCTGAGCACTTCTCAGCCTGAGATAATATCACGTGAAAGACCTAGATCGGTTTGGCTCTCCTTGTCCCTCAATTCCATTCACTCCTGTTATTTTCTCAGTGACCCCTGAGCACCAGTAAATACACGGGGTTCAAGGCCCCTTCTGAAGTTGGAAGCAATAAAGATGAGTAATGATTACCTCTCTCTGTTTCCCCTTTGCAGACAAGCCAGTCTAAATGAAGCTGCCGAGAAGTATTATGGACGAGCAGCAAGCCTGAGACCCAATGTGAGTATACCTAGCTAATCGCCCCCATTATTATTGACCCTGATGGACACTAGGCACACAGTGTGGGTGGCTTTCTGTCTAATCATCCTGTCCATAGTACTGCCTGTCTGTTTTCTCACAATGACCCTCGTTGTCAGTGGAGCTCAGAGAAATATGTGGGCTAAGTTTTTACTAAGCTCAGGAGGTTTGTTTGTGCAGCATCCATCAGCCACTTCAAAGGAGAGGCCCGGTACATTTTTTAAGGTGGGTCGATTGAAAAGAATAATGATAATAACATTTAATCACGGGGGTTTGGCATCTTGAAAATGAATGGGCGTAGTATTTGAGAGCTCTGACAGTGAGGAGTTGAATTCTTTAAGTGAGATCTGGAGTTGAGAGTCAAATATTTTTGCTGTGCGGTTCCCCTGTTTGTTCCTGTGTCTTGATTAGAAGAAATCACTTCAGGATTAATGATCAGCATGTATCTGAACAATGTTATACAGACACTAACGTTTGGTTCTGCAAACATGCGATGTCTGGCATCGTATATACAATCTCAAACACAAACTCTGGAATAACAAAAGGATGACATGTAAAATTTCCAGACCATGGAAATTGAACTCCTCTCCCATTTGTTTCTTTGACAGCTTCTCAATGTAAATGTAGCGTTCTACTTTCACCCAAGGATTGTGTAGTTCTAACTTTTGATCAAACCCTGATGTAGAGTAAGAACATCACTGTTCTCATTGTCCTAGTTCAAAGGAAGACATAAATAATATAAGGGAACCGGAGAGTTCAAGGTGAATTGTGGGACTTGGTTCCATAATTCTGCTGCACCGGTAGTACAGACCCGTCTTCTTTCTGTGAGGCCACTGGTAATTTTACATCTGAACACTGTTCACTTGTTTCTCTATTTATAGAAGAGTTTACAGGACCTGTGAACTCACAGAGGAGCTTGAGAGTCTTAAACATAAGCTGTTGTTCTGAGAAGCCCAATTGTGCTCTTGACAAAGTACATTGGCTGATTTTCTGAAGACCTCTGTAAAAATGCATGCTAAGGTTGTTTGTGTTCCCCACATGTCTACTTCAGGGCCAGATCATCATCATCATTTTGAAATGATGGCTTCTTGGCACCCATAATTGTGTAAACATACATTTGATGTCCACGTCTAAACACAGAGGCACTTTTACGCCCCTACACAGTCACTTTTGTTTAGATGCTTCCCATGCTATTTGTATTGCTTACGGCTGAGTCACAGTTATAATTTAGGATCTTCATCCATCTTCTTTAGCATTATCCTTTGTTCTTTCCGGTGCAACTTGACTTAAGCCGTGTACTCTGTCCATCTTCATTTGTCATTTCATGCCTTGCTGCAGCTTGACTCTTCACTCTCCAAAAGCACTGGTTTATATTAAGCACACATGTCTGCTCACTCTGGGTAAGAGAGGACAATTGCCTCCATTCAAGGGATTTGGTCCTCTAGTCCTTTAGTCCTCCCAGTCCCCCTATCCAGATGAGCAAAAACCTATTGGATGTTCACTCTACATTGGTCACTTTCTACAACCTATGGGATCTTTACGAAGTTTGCCATTACAATTTGATATGCTTTACCTACATTTCTACCTTGTTTAATTATCTATACTTATGTTCAGGTCATTCCTCAAACTTGCACATTTGACTCAGACATGGTTTTTAAAGCATATGTTCCTTTATAGGCCATGCTAATACACTCGACATCTGGCCGTGCCTTTACTGCTACGTGCCAGGTTTGGGAAGGGTAGGGGGGCAGAGGGGTTACAGAGTATCAGGAGAGAGAAAAAAGGAAAGCTCTTGACAAAGGAACGTTCTGCAGTGTCGCAGGGGAGAGTTGAGTGGGGAAAAGCAATGGAAGCTGGAGTGGAGACTGCAGGGTTAGGGGCATAAATCGAGAAAGGCTTAGCTATATGAAGTAGAGGGAGAAAGGCCGGGGTGAAGAAAGGTGGGAGCTTGCAAGGGAGAGTAGAGGAAGGAAAGCAAGCCTAGGGAAGGAAAATGTCTGCATGGGCGGGGAAAGAGGTCTTTTGAAGCTTTGCTGCAGCTGCACTGACAGGAAAACCAGGAGCCAGTTGAATTCCGACCCAGGAATCTTTGCTCAGCGCTGCATGTGTTCCTGCCCTGTCCTGTGAAATTGCAGTATCTATTCTGGAGGTTCAATGAGAGCTTTGAGTAGCGATATGATGCGTTCTTTGTGTTTAGCCAAATGTCTGCTCCTCCTGGACTTTCAGTCTTGATTTTTCTCCCCTGCAATCGGACAGATGTTTTCAATTTCTCTCCATAAGACAGTTTTTACTGAATTCCTCCCAGAAATGTGTTTACACACATTCACCACCCTCTCATATATTCTGTATATGCAGCAAGACTACTCTATGCCACATAGCCATGTTTTCCCCCCTGTAGCTAAATCCTATGAAATGCTTGCTCTAGCTTGGTCATTCTCTACAAACGATGGCATCTGTAGCATGAAAGCTTGCCATTCATTACTTTACTTTGCCAGCATCCAAATCCACAGATGTGAGCCTTAGGTTAAGCCTTTGTTTGGAACGGGCCCATTGTGTGGCCTCCAGTTTTGCTGGTTGCAGCGTTCTTGAGAACCGTTCATCCGATGGACTTAACACTCGACACTACCCACAATCCAACACGGTGTGATGTCAACTTCCTCCTTACATGGTTGCCGCTCCCCCGATCCAAACAACTTCACACTTGAGAGTACACTTCCTTTACTTCCCTGAGCAATACACCTGCCAAAGGTGAAGTCGATCGGATGAACGGTTCTTGAGATATGTAAAGGACAGTCATACACATACAAACATACAGACAGAAATTCCTTGCTTTCTAGCTAGATACAGTACATTAGGATCTACTGGTTGTTTCTCCATAGTGTTGTGTTTGACTGCTACCACTCATTCAAGTCCAGTTTCTCAGTGGTTTGAGCGACTTCCGTCATCCTGAGTCATGTTACCTTGTGTTTGGACTGACTGCTTGGAAACACCCTCCTTAAGCATCTCTATGGGTGAGGCTGGGGAGAATTACAATGTAGGAACCTCCACAGAGGAGCAATAACATAATTCTGTCAGTATATCACCTAACCATTGTGGGTGCAGTATAAATGTGTGGCCCCTTCCTGTCACATTCAGACATGTGCTTGTGTAAAAATTGTTACATTTTGGCTACCATTTTTCTGAGTAGTAAAAAAAATCTTAAACTTGCAAATTGGTCCCTGAGCCTTATTTTGTGGTTTGACCTCCAATTGGTAGGTCAAATAGAGGGTAATTTATTACTCAAACAGCCTCAGAATTACCCAGGCCGTTTAAGCCGTGAAGCCTGGCTTCTCCCGTGAATAGTAATTGAAACATGCAGAAATTTTTGATTTTCTTTTACTGGGGAATTCTTTGCTATAATTGTGCAATACACAAAAGGCATATTTTGTGGTCGTCAAATAAAGCTGTGTTAAGAAGCAATCACAAATGAATTCTTGTCTGGCAATCGAACGCCTTAGTGCATTTGGAGTCAGTGAGCGAGAGTATTGGTCATGCCAGCCTTTATTTTGGCTCAGGCATCTGTAACAAATGTCTTCTGTTGTGTGTTGAGGGAACGACTGTGTTCCCTCGAAGGGACAATGGGGTTATTCCAGTAGTGTGATTTATTAATCAATTTAATTCCCCCTATGAGAAAAGCAGCACTATTGAACATATTGTTCCAATTGAAATTCTCATGCATGGAGCATCACTCATCCAACCTTGACACTGGAAAAACAGAGATGATGAGTGTAGTTGACGAGGAAGGAACAGCCTGGAGCAGAGGAGGGCAGTGCAGAGCCACAGCCCACTGTGGATAAAGCAAGATAAATGCTCTTACAATTTGAGAGTGGCTGTGTTTGCTATCCTTTGTGTTCTGATGCCAAAAAGTGAACCATGATACCTGCTTGGGAAGTGCTTGGGTTGAAGTAGTTATCTGTGGTTGTGTGCTTTCAGGGGCCTGTGGCGTTGCTGTGCGAAAATGATAACTGGGTTGTTTACAGCTTGAGAATATGTTTCAATTAATATGCATTTTAGAGGCTACTTTCATGCTGTCAACAGTGTACATTAAATTTCAGTAACTGCTATGCATTCTTGCAATACGCCAGTGTACTAAGTATTGTTTTCATTTTCTAAATACAGTATATAATATCATAATATTATAAAACTATTTCGGCATACAAACAGCTTTGGCCGGAGTATTACCCTTGATTAGATAATGGGCTGTGAGAAATAAATGAAGGCTCGTGGTACATTCAGAAATGTCAAGATACCAAAATCACGCCGCATTTCATGTCACTTGTGTGATGTATGGGGTGATAATTACAGGAAAGTGTCACAAACACAGGAAAAGCACTTCCACATACACATTTTTACTGAGACAGATTCACTTCAGCATTCCCCATTCCTTATGAAAAGCAATCCATATACATTTAAATGAGTTTAGCAAAATTGTAGTACAGTAGTACAGTAGCTTCAGTACAGGAACAGACATCTTTTCCACTCTCCAAACTGAAATAGGGATCAGATGTGGGCCCTCCCTTGGCCTGTATTCCTACTCCGTAGTCTTCCCGTGATTGTGCTCCGGACACTTTCTGTACTTGTGCTGTGATGACTCACCCGTTGGACTGACGCTGTGTTTGCCTCATGGCACCAGCATGGAATATACATCCATCTAGACCCACTTCAAAGTGGTGCTTGCTAGTTCTGACATCTGTGGCCCCAGACAAGGCACAGGGATACACAGAGGAGCGTGGTTACCAAAACGCCAAACACTGGACCGCAGTCTGGGCGATCTGACCAGATCCAATAGCGTGCCATGTTAGGACTGCTGTACAGCCTCACGAGAGGAAAGGAAGATACAGTGACCAGTTTATTTTGAAGACGACTGCTTATTCGATCGGTTTATGTATTGAGTCACCAGATTACATTTGTCCTCAGTTTTGTGATAAGAGCATTATTTTAAAGGTAGCTTTTCCTTTCAGAAATTAAAGGTATATTGAACGGTATCAAAAGTGTCTGTGTTTTGAGTTCAGCATCTCTAACTCTAAATTTTAAAGTGTCCGATTAACATTTACTGTATTACCTATTACATTTGGCTTGGTGATATGCAATCATTCAAAGTGCTTCCATTGTTAAATTATGCATGCCCCCAAAGTGTAGAAGGATTCATACATAAAATAAATGTGACATCCTTTGTATTATTCATCTCACCAAGCATCCGCCCATGGTCTTTAAGCCTCCGGAGGTTGTCAAATTTGAATTTTCTATGCAATTCCTTCAGACTAAACAGACCATTAGTAGTGAGTTAATAAATTGTTACTTTATGTATGTCTGCAGCTCAGTCCTCCTATGTCTTACGCTTCTGAATTAGTATGCTTGCACTCATTGCACTCACTTCTCTATAACTAGGCTATCCGTCTGATCTGCTATTTCTGCTGTTATTGAACACAACACACAGTGTAGTTTTGGAACAAACTTTAGGATAGCCTGAAGGGTACTTGAAACTAATGAAGATCTCCTAAAATGACTATACGGTCTCTTTTGGTTTCAGTATCCTGCAGCCTTGATGAACCTGGGGGCGATCCTCCACCTCAACGGGAAACTGCAAGAGGCAGAAGCCAATTACCTTCGAGCGCTGCAGCTGAAACCGGACGACACCATCACGCAGTCCAACTTGCGCAAGCTGTGGAACATCATGGAGAAACAGGGCCTGAGGACCACGGGGCCCTGAACTCACCAGCCCGCCTGCCTGCCATCTGTGCACGAGGCCTGGGGAAAGGACGGCCCACACGCCCCTCATTCACTCTTCTCATCCTGGAGAGATGGAAGAGAATCAAGGAGGATGTTTTCTCAGAGAGGCCATGACTGTACTGTACGGCCCTAATGACTCCTGAGTTCTCCAAACACTTCAGGCCAGGGGTTTTCCTCAGTGGCATTGCTCACAGTTTGGCGAGCACTACACAGTGTTTGGACTTAATAGAACTTTCTCCAAAATTAGTGCTCTCACAGGATTGATGTTATTCTGTTTTGCTTTGTTTCTTTTTTCTTTCTTTTTTTTGTATTTTTTTACTAGAGCACTTAAACTTGAAGTGAGGCCATAGGTACATCCTTGAACTTTGGTGACAAATTGGGTTTTTAAATAAGCAATTGCGGTTTGAAAGGTCTTTTAGGGTGAAATTTGTCCCGGGGCAGTGCAAGATTAAAAAATGAGAGAAAAGAAAATCCCAGAGCACTGTACTGAGGGTATTTTCCTTCGCCATTTTAATGAAAGTCTGGTAAAATGTTCCGTCTGATAATAAAGTAATTTAAGATATAAGGTATTATGATGAATTGGATACTATCCAACAACTCAAAGTCAAAAGTAAAGTCATTTTACTATTACCAAAATGTACTTCTAATTGTCTGTATTCATTCAGGTGCTCAATAGATCACTGCTGTCTGCTCATGAGATTAAACAAACTTCATGTAATAGACATAAGATATGAAAAATAACACCATTATTGTAAACTAGATGTAGCAGGATTTTAGAAAATTGGTGAGAACTTGAAAAGGGATTTTCTGACAAGCCACTACACTACACAGAACCAACAGACTCACAACTGTCACTGTTTAATCCACGGAGGCGTTGATCCAAGAAAGATGGACATTGCCAATTAAAACCCCAGTAACCTACAGTGTAATGCAGGAAATGGGACTGCTTTTATGTTCGTCTTTGCAATGCCTTATAATCGAAGGTGTGAATCTACTCAATGTAGCTTATGCAGTACATGGCACTTTTATCACCACGCCACCGGCTTTTTGTTTTGTACCATCAAAGAGGCCAAGTTACCATGGCAACATCATTGTAGACAAATGGTGAGAAGCTATAAATGGAAATCTAAAGCTACTTTCCCATGGTACTCGCACTGGCTCACATCTGCTCATATTCTTTGAGGAGTTGGAAGCCACAGACAGCAAACAGGCGGATAGTCGTACGCACACTTTCTCCCCACGCAACTGTGCTGGAGACTTTTCAAAGGGAGTGTAGGGACCTGAGATTGATGAAGGAGTTCTAACCTTTTCATAACATAACAATGCACAGAGACGTAATGTGTCGGAGGGAATCCTTAAACTGTCATATGTTTTTGTTGGAAAAAAATGTTAATTTTTGTTGTACGTGTTTGTATAAATGAATCCTAATATATACCTACATTGTGTACAGTATATGGTAAATCGTGCAGCGACAAAGTAGCCAGACTTGAAACAGAAACTCAGTTGCCCAGCGAGTTTGGTTTGTTATATGAACTACAGTATTTCCCCTATTGCCAAAACTACTCATTATTCCTCTTTTCTTGGTCTTGAGGTCTCAATTTGTATATATTCTGTGTAATTAACATCTATTTGTTTGCTGTCCTCAGCTTAAAATGAAACTGTCTCTCAACAGCACCTTCCCAGAAGTAAAAAAAAAATGTATTTGTGAGAGAGTAAAACATTTTATGATCATATGTTATTACCCACAAAGCTCCTAAAGTATCTGTGTCTTTAGTTTATTACATTTTAAGTTATTGTTTGTGTTACCTTAACAACAAAACCAGCTGGCACTGTGTTTCACATGTATAATGAAGGGTGTTAGCGGTGTACCCGTCTCACTATTTGTGGTCATTGCTGAAAAATATTGTCCAATATTGAATCCAGTTATCTGACCCATCATAGATACATACAGAGGACTGCCTACAGTGCAGAAAAGATGAGCAATATAGGCAGTCATAAGCTATATTTTCCCTTTCTCGTATACATTCACAGGGTCATTGGTTTCTGGAGATATTATGATAGGCGCCGTGAAAATGTGTTTCCCACTTGGTACGTAAAAACCTCAACCACTCACCACTAGGCATTTATTTTATTGGTGGCTAATTGAACAAATAGTTGGATTTTGTGGTTATAGGTGGTTTTTATGTTTGTGACAGTTGCGGTCATGGTGCTGCCAACACTGTTCTGTATTTGACTATGGTGGTCGCCATAACTGTTAAAGACTGTAAGACGCTGATAATCACAATTCACATTTGTTCCCTCTCCCGCACCTCACACACCCCACTGTGGAAAGACGTGCTAGTTTCTCCTGTGTATAAAGTGTTTATGGACAAACACTGACCATTGTTATTGCTTGAGTCAAGAAGGAAAAAAAAGTGTTTCACTCTGTGTCTCTGCTCAGGGATCTCAAGTGGTGGGTTATTGCAGAAACTTGTTCACAGAGCGTTTACTAAATTAAAGATTTATTTTTGAAAGTTGTTGTATTTGTATAAATTATCAAGATTTGTAGCCTTTCCTCTTTTTGTAATATAAAACGAACAATGTGCCAGAATAGACTTTTCCCAATGTTGCTTTTTTTCCACAATAAATTGATGGTGTTCTGCTCTTGCTTTTGTCCCTGTGCATTTATTAAGATGGTCTTCGATTTTGATTGCCTTCTGTTTACTTTACTTTAGATTACCTACCTATTACTTTGTGCGTTTCATAGGGACTTAAACACATACCCTCGACTCATACCCTCGACTCTGTACTGACATCTACAGTGCCACGTCATATTTCCTTGATATTCATGTGGGATATCGGGCTGAATGGGGTGGTCCTGTATGCCAAGGAACAGGTTTTACAGGGCATTTAAAGTTCCCCCTGCAAATTTGCTAAAAGTTGTCATAAAATCAGCTCAAATGGATCTCCTCCACTTTCATCTTCGAACAACAAAGAAGAGATGTAAATATTCCCATATGGAAGGGGTAACACAGTGTCTACATCTGGTTGGTGCGCCTCGATTCCAACCTCCCCCACAATTCTCAACCCGCTGACAAGCAAAGGCCCTTCCCTAAGAACGAAGCAGTCTGCCTTGTGATGTTTCTCACATGTACGTCGGGAGGTCTGCTCCCATGAGCCCAGCTCACCACGGTGCCCGGCTTTCCTTATTGGTTTGGAATGCACAGAGGCTGGTTGGATTGTCCAGTCCAGTTTGAATCTTGTTTTTGTAAACGCAGGTGTTCCTCACTTGTCTTGACAAATAATGAAATAGCCAAGCGTGTCAGATTGGTGAGCTGTGGAGTCGTGCTACAAAGCCACCGTGCTTTCATTTCTTTCTATAGGCCTCAGCAGACATTCATGTTCCGTTCCCTATCTCATGTTAACCATATAACATAGTCGACGTTAAATGTCATATACGTTATATTGAGATTATATTCCATGCGGCAGCAGAGACAGTTTACCATCCCAGACATTGTTTTAAGACTTAATCTCTGAAAATGCATGTTTCACAGACGTGGACTACGCCTTGTCCTAGGTTTTGTTTTTTTAATATAAAATGGTTTAGTCCAGAATTTGGGCCTTCCAGCCTGTGTTTGAAGTGGTGGACCATTCAGCTATTCTACACACTGTTTAGTCTTGCATTGCTCAAGGCTACGTAACTAATGCCTTCTCCATTTGCTCCATCCAAGTACCAAAATTAATTCAACAATGTTAAAACAAAATAATGTTAACCTAACCTTCCTGAAAATAAAAGCAGTGGACACGTGTGAGTGGCCTTCAACCAAACAATGATATTTCCAGTCTCTATTGCATCATTTTTTGCGTCTAAATCTCTCAACACTTTTGAAGTGTTGAGTATCTGACAAAATTAAGATACTCTCAACACTTCAGTCATTATTCGTATTACAGTTTTGAGTTAAAGAACTAATGATAAATCAAGTCAAGGATGGTGGGGCAAGCTCCTCGTTCATCTGTTTCCACCGTTATTATTATTATGTACAGGAAAAAGACTGCAAATAGCATCACATGGATAATTACACACAAGGATTTGGATATGACATTATCAAGCCAAAGGGAGAAAGCAGTTCAGTCTATATTCCTTTGTGCACGATCCATTTCTTGAAGGAAAGTCAAGTTGGAGAAGTTACTAAAAGTTTTAAAGCCTTCTGTGTGCATGCCTTTGCGGAGTAAATGGAGATGTATGTTACTGTAGTTGCAAATTAGTTGACTGCAGCACCGCTTTAAACTTGGAATCCACTGGGATATTTTCCACTGCAGAACTTGATTTCCTGTTCCTATATCGAAATATGCACATTTCTATCATGGCATTAGGCATTAAGTCATGGATTCTCTATGTCCAGCACCCAAGGAAATCAATAACATCTGTCTTCCATTTCCATGACCTACTTCATCATGTTATAATATTACCTCTTGCATCCAGAGGAGTTCACGCTGGAAGAAAGGAGTTTACAGTGTTTTTCTTATTATGTTGTGATATGGCAAATCTGGTAGCTGTTATCAAGCAAATATGTTGTGGTATGTGCCGACGACCTATCGCTACTTTGATCTGAGCAGCATGAGCCAGGCGCTCAGAGTCAGCAGCCAGCTCCTTTAGAATGGATGGCTGTGCGTGATGCTGAGAAGTCCTCCCCTCTGGACCCAATAGCATTGTTATTACTTGATAGAAGAAGCATTAAGATGAGGATCATGCATGAGATGCTTGCCTCAACAAGGGAGTATCTACCTCTCCAAGACACTGCTTCATATTATTGAAGGGTTTTTATGTGTCCACAAAGGAAATTGTCTTTTTTTGGCATTACATCTCAGTGCAGTATCTACTTGTGAAGCCTACTGAAGCAGAATTAAGCTCCATGTGCTTAATCATTTGTGGATTTCCCTAAAGTCAAATAAATCTTTGTTTCTGAGTGGAGAGACATGATCATCAGACATTGATCTGTGTTTTAAGATTTCAACACTGCTCAATAATTAGAAATAATCCTTGTAAATCATTACGCCATGGGCAATTTGACTATTTTTCTCGCTAACCAATACCATACCATCTTAAATAATGACTTGTTGCAATAACTTTCTTTTTCTTTTGTTCATAATCAAATCCTGATGAAGAAATAAGCTGTAACCCCTTAAATGCTGAATGTCTATTTCAATCTGCTGTAATTAGTTTGCCGTGCCCTTGATAACTAGTGGAGTTTTTCAATAATCCAACAGCAATAACCTTCTCAGAGATGAATCAGCAAGACTATCCTTCACAATATATGTAAATGTTTACTCATAAATCACTTCGTCTGATTCAGAATACTTTAGAGAAACAGCATAACAATATGTTACATATTGGTGCAATGTTTATAGACGTGTTACATTGCAAATAAATAAAACCAAATAAATATGCTGCTCATTTCACTGTACCAATTCAATTTTATCCCACATTAATTCAACGCCAAGCATTAGATAGCCATAACATAGGGACAGTAAACACACTCCATTTCCCCTCCTATCATGAATCCTGAGCACATTAAATGTAGCCCAGTAAAATGACAATACATTCATCAAAATGGCTCTTTGGGTCAATGCTTTCAGGACTTCGTTTACAATACATGAAGAAGTGCAGTGTAATAACACCCTACTGGAATGACAATGGATTGCCCATG
>CABFOS010022420.1:12083-32972 GCA_900660315.1 Diretmoides pauciradiatus | reverse complement strand
CTATTGCCCGCCCAGCCGTCCTGGTAGGGGGATCCCTCGCTTAGTCGTCCCTCCCAAGGTTTCTTCCACTTTGTTTTGTGGGAGTTTTTCCTTGTTCTTTGCTGAGGGTCTAAGGTTGGGGGGTGTTGTGTCAAACTTTGGGCATTGTGAAGCCCTTTGAGACTGTAATGGTGATTAAGGGCTATACAAATAAAATTTGATTGATTGATTGATATACACAATACATACACGTATATGCACAATACATACACAATACATACACATACAGTATATGCACAATACATACACATATATACACAATACATACACATATATACACAATACATACACATATATACACAATACATACACATATATACACAATACATACACATATACAGTATATATTGCATCTATTGCCCGCCCAGCCGTCCTGGTAGGGGGATCCCTCGCTTAGTCGTCCCTCCCAAGGTTTCTTCCACTTTGTTTTGTGGGAGTTTTTCCTTGTCCTTTGCTGAGGGTCTAAGGTTGGGGGGTGTTGTGTCAAACTTTGGGCATTGTGAAGCCCTTTGAGACTGTAATGGTGATTAAGGGCTATACAAATAAAATTTGATTGATTGATTGAAGAGGCGCCACTGTCAAATATCAACTGTCAGTGTCACGTTGGAGAACCCGGAAGTTAGCCAATCCGCACTGGAAACCAGCACCTGTTATTGAACACACTGATCCTCAAAGAAAAAGAGCTCTCACTCTCCAACTGTTTGCATGTATCAGAGATAGCGCCCGTCAGAGAGAACTTAAAGTGTCTGGCTCAAGCTAAAAAATGTCAGACTTTGTCAGGGCCGGACTAGGACTTGAACACCATGGGCTACGTCGGGCTAGGGCTGGATTTTTTTCTTCATGGCAGATGTATTCATTTAGTTTTTGAGTGCGCAAGTTGCTATTCAGAATGAATCCTTCTGATGAAGCTTGGAGCAATTGGGTTGTGTCATTGCAAAATTGCAACCACATTAGTACTCCAATCCTCATTAGGTCCACAAAAGAATAATTTAAACTTTTGGGGGTACACTGGCAGTTGTGGCAGTTTATAAATAGTGACAGTTCCACGTTCTTTATTGGTGTAATTCCTTGTACTAGGCCAAGACAAGATGCAGTTTTTCAGGATTTATGATGTGCTCAAAAGTCAAGAAAATATACAGAATGATGATGTAATTGATCAAAGGTTGCAAATTATAGTTGGTGAAATTTCCATCTTTCAAAAGACTTAGTTTGGTAGGAGTTAAAGTTAAAGTTGTTTATTTGTTACATCCTTTATACAAGTACAAGAGAGTAATATTCTTGGGTTTCGGCTCCTTGACATTGCAACAACAGAATAATAATAGTTAAAAATAAATAAGAGCAATAGAAAATAATAGAATAGAAATATGTATGTACATATATACAGTAATATAGCAATAGTGTGTAATAGCTGTAATTATGTACATATATAGTATATATATAGTATGTAATATAGTATAAGTGCAGTGTATAAATATATAATCTATACAGTACATGAATATATACGGTAATAACAATAGTGTTTAAATAATATAAAGTGTGTGTAGCAGGACAAACAGGCCACAGGTTGTTGGTGTCCATTGTTCATAAGCCTGGTTGCTTGGTGGAAAAAGCTCCCGTAGCTGGTTTGGGCTTCTGACAGCAGCTGTCCTCCATGTCCTTTAGGCTAGGGACAAACTTAAATGCAAAAATATAAACCAAGCATTTAAATACCTATAGAGCAATATTGTAAAGCTGAACTGGGGCTAAAAGATGCTCAAAAAAAGACAAAAGCCTTTAGTGCCCATTGCCCAATAGGCTAATATAGAGAGGGGTATGGCGTTTTGGGGAGGTAGATTTATTGTGCTGGAAAATTGCTGTTATTTTCATAAATTAACATTGGCAAGAATGATTTTGCAGTATAGAAGCAGGGGAATGTGTTTAACTGCAACACCAGCTCACAATGGTTCCTGTTCACTGGGAGCATTTTTGCTCTTTCCAACTCTATCCAGAATTAAAATAGGAAAAACTACTTGCAAATGTCAACATACAAACCCTAAAAACTTGGAACACTCGGTCAGTGTCAGATATTGCTCCTAGTGTAGTAGGAGAACGAAGCATGCACATAACCACTACTGATTCCTAGGATAGCTAATCTGAGCACAATATGTCTTGACAAATGTGAAGAACTATGATTCTATTTAAAAGTGAAATTCTACTTTAATGTCATGTCTACCATTTATGCAACTTTGTACATAACAATGACTAGTGATTTATGTTTTTATAAGTCCCAAAAGAATGAACTCTGCAACATCACAATATAATAAGAATAACTGCAGCACCTGCAGCAGAACTTTGCATCATAATTAACTATGGAAAATACTTTCCATTGGGACCTGCTGTTTTCATAAAATTGCCAAATGTCCATAACTGAATAGTTATGGAGTTATGCAATTAGCCATTTTAATTGTAATTCATCTTTGCCATGATGCCATGATGAGCTTGACTTATGGGCACAACAAAATCTGAAATGGGACGTTTAATGACAGTAACAGTTCCAAGGTTACCAAATGTGAGCCTAGTTAACTAAATATGCTCCAGTAATGTCGGTTTCAGGGTTTTGTAGATATATTATTGTAACCATAGTGACAAGTACAATAATTAATGCATTAACTATATGAAGTATTTGACATCCACCGTCAGAATGCACACCTCTAATGTTGTGATGGACAGAAGTAAAATGGCCTCCCCGTGGTGACTGACAGCTGTGCACCTGATAGATATTGATTAATAATTTTGAGGATTGTGTAGATCAGCCAAATTGGTTGCTGTTTCCGTGCATTTGTCATGAAAGTTGTCTGCTAAAGGCTTGTGTTGGTCGTTAAATGTTGAGGATTGCATAAAAAAATGGAGGTGAGATGCATTCCCACGGTCAACCAAATGCCCTATAATATCCTGCAGTACATCGATAAACACTTGCCTGCTCGTTTCAGCCCGTAAACGTTCTTCACTTTTGCACACTACCCAGAGAGTCATCATGACTGTGCCAGCAGCTCGTGCCTACATGCTACCGATGCACGCGCGGAACTCCGACAAATGTATGTGATGTAACCGACTAACGGCTGGAGCACACGTCCGTCCCACGCCGGTAGCTACTCAATATTGCCCAGACGAAAACCGAAACACACCAACTCGCAGTGTCACGTTAGTGCCGCCTGTCCGGGAATGATTCAGCGAGTTATTTAGCGTTTGTGCTGCTCGCTGCTCCACCACAGCTAGCTCGCTAACCAGCTAGCCAGCGCGTGCTAAGGTCTCGTCTCAGAGCTGGAAAGGCCCGCGGGGTAAGAACCAAAAACCTTATCCAAAAGTGTTTGGGTACAAGTATTCTGGTTACACACACTCGACCTATTGTCGCCGGCCACCGAGCTGTGTTCACGGTGTCGATTGAATATGTGAGCGAGGGGGATGCATGGGGGTGGAGAGCGCGGCCTGTGCTGCAGCCTGGAGCTCGATTAGTCAACAGTCCGGGTCCGGGCGGCGTGGCGACGGAGCTCCGCGCTGACAGCAGAGGCGCGACGGCGGCTAAACCACGGGGGATAATGTTACATATCGGGGTGTTGAGCCTTATAGTTAGCACACACGACGTGATTCGGACTTAGATAACTCGGGTGGTACCGTACTGTCCGTGTTTCCAGAGAAGGTGGTTCGCTACCGGTAGCATGCTAACAGTAGCATGCTAACAGCAGCATGCTAACAGCTAATCGCTAGAAGCAACTCCGTAGCTAGGTAACGCTTAAATCGAGTGCCTCACGTCGCTGAGCTCTTTAAGTCGTGTCTTATTTTATCAGCCGTGTTATATTGAATTGTGAGCTTGCAGAGTAAAAGTTTAGTTACTGTGGCTAGCGACATGCTAACGTTAGATACATACGCCGCTAGCAAGAGGGCTACCGTTAGCTTGCTAGCCTAAACTTTAACCTGTCAGTGTCAAGGCGCTTGAGTTGCTGAGAGCCGAGCAGCCTTTTCAGTTAAATGAGGTAGCCGTTTGTATTCAAGGGGGACAACACTTGAATCTCAAGCTTGAATGTTTCAGACTAACAAGTTGGGGCCCAACCCTAAATTAATCAACTTTGCGTCGTATGTAGCTAGCTAGCTCGCTGCACTGGACTACTAGCTTAGTAACCACTGTTAACCTAAAGGCTAACCCGTTATTGTGAATGATGATTAGCTTGTTAGTGCTATTTACAGTCAGACTTATCTTTTATGCGTTTGAGTGCTTACTCAAAATCCAGGATCGATACTTGGCTGTCTGTATTCACGTATCTGTACATACGTTGTCTGGTTTTCTTGTACTGTCTTGGTGATGCATTGTTTTGTCGTGATACTGGTGTCGTGTTAATTTAATTGTAATGCTTATAGCCTGCTTTTGAAGCCATTCAACAACCCCTGGTGTATTGGGGTTTCTTGATTATTAGAAAAATGAATGATTTCTATCATTTTGCAGGTAACGTGAACAGAACATGCTGTTAAGTGGGTGTTGCCAAATTACTTACTGTAAGTGTCACATTCAAAGTTGAGGTTAATTACTTTGGACTGTTACATACATGTTGTCAGAAATGTACTCATTAGGTTCACATCAAGTGAAGTATTTATTTTTGCTGATAGTTTGAATCATTAGCTTGCGTACCATGCAGCATTGATATTCATAATTATTTATGACGTCTCCAATACAGCTGCATGATATACATGTAATTTCTCAACAGGAGCGAGAAATAGAAGGTAGCGACAATGAAGGTCGACAGAAGCAAGTTAAAGAAAACCCCCACGGAAGCTGTGAGTATACATAATGCTGGTTCTGTAATCAGCCATAGACTTCACTATGTGGTCTTTGTACTGTCTGGCTGCCCTTAACACTTTCATACTTCCTCTGTACCGCGCAGCCTGCCGACTGCAGGACACTTATAGAGAAACTCAAGGCATGCAGCGATGAGCAACTGCTGGTTGAACTGCAGCACATCAAGACCTGGAATATTGGAAAGGTAAGCCACAAATTGTATATTGGGGGGGGGGGGCAGTTTACCACTTAAGAACACTTGTGATCTGAAAACAAAACATTAACAAACCAGGAAGGAAAAAAATAAGTCATTGAAGCACTCTGATGTAGTTATGAAAAGTCATGTAATATGCTTGGAGTGGTTTTGCTATCACTCAGCCAAAGAATGTTGTCATATAGGTAGCACCCTTGTGTTTTAGAGAAAAACTAAATATCTATCATTATCCTCACTTGGTGACTCAGTGTGTAAAATGTTCTCTCCTCAACAGTGTGAGCTGTACCACTGGGTGGACCTGCTGGACCGCTTTGATGGCATTCTGTGTGACGCAGGCCAGACGGTGGAGAATATGTCATGGCTGCTGGTGTGTGACCGGCCAGACAACGGGCAGCTCAAAGCCCTGCTGCTGGCAGTGCTAAACTTCACAGCCCTGCTTATTGAGTATAGCTTCTCCAGGCACCTCTACAGCTCCATAGAGGTAGGCTGGAACCCAATACAGTCATGACCATCTCTTTGCACCTATCAGAGGGGAGAAAATAAACCAGCCCACTGACTTTAACCCTCTGTTTTCTATCCCCCCCTTACAGCACTTAACCACCTTGTTAGCATCATGTGACATGCAGGTGGTCCTGTCTGTGCTGAACCTACTCTACGTGTTCAGCAAGCGCTCCAACTACATCACAAGACTGGGTTCTGACAAGAGGACCCCTCTACTGGCCCGTCTTCAACACCTGGCTGAGGTCTGGTGAACGCCATTATTTTCCTTTTGCCCTAATGACCATTGTGCCTTAGGGGAAAGAACTGTATTGCTAAGTCTCTTTGTTCTCTCCCATAGAGCTGGGGAGGAAAGGAGAATGGCTTTGGTCTGGCAGAGTGCTGTAGGGACCTGCCTATGACGGTAAGCATTTGTCCTTATATTGCTCAATATCTGTCTTAAACAGATAAACTGTTTGCTGCTTGAGAATGATAATTATATAATTTTAGCTGTCAGATGAGACTAATCATGCACTATTCATGAATGTCTTCACCTTACCATGCTGCTCTACACTGGCACATGAACAGAAGTACCCCCCCAGTGCCACAACACTGCACTTTGAGTTTTATGCTGAACCGGGCCCTGATGTCAAAGTAGAGAGGAAGGTAAAGACCACAGCATTTATTTATGCACTCATAATACAAAATATAAATTTGAGTATTATTGTTGATGCCTCTGCTTTTTTGCCTCACTGATTTTACCATTTGTGAACCATTCTTTCTACAGCAGACAAGTAGTAACACACTACACTATATTCACATCGAGCAGCTTGACAAGGTAAAGTTAGATTATCACATTGTATGCAAATTATGGATGTAATGTAACTGAGTGCTCCTGCTTACATCTCTGCTGTATGTCTTGTCTCAGATTGCAGAGAGCCCGTCTGAGATCATGGAGTCGCTGACAGTGATGTACAACATCCCTAAAGACAAGCAGACCCTGCTGTTCACACACATTCGACTGGCCCATGGCTTCTCCAATCATAAGAAGAGGTTGCAGGCCGTGCAGGCCCGACTGCATGCCATCTCTATACTGGGTGAGTAGAGGTTGTCCTCTACTATAGAGTGACAAGGGGTTTTGCTTTGTGTCTTAGTGCTGATATCATTCTATTTCATTGCAGTTTACTCAAATGCACTCCAGGAATCGGCCAACAGTATTCTATATAATGGCTTGATAGAGGAGCTGGTGGATGTTCTACAGATAACAGACAAACAGCTTGTGGTAAGAAAGCAGCTTTCTCTCAGTCTCTGATTTGGTGTCATTATAAGTCTTCTACATCAGTAGTATGTATGTGTGAAATAATATCCAAATTCCTGTGTCATGTCAGAACAAGATTTCTTTCAATAGTATATTTAATAAGTCCCTTATTTATCATCAATTCAATCTTTATTAAAGACACAACTCATGAGAGGTCCATATAACAACAAAATACAATAATAAAATGTATAAAGGAAATCCACAGAAGGCATTCTACAATGCTCATACATATACATACAGGCTGGAATGCCAATGGTTCCACATTCTAGATGAGAACCTGACGGAGCTCAGTCCAGCTCCGTCAGGTTCTCATCATTTTTGTTAAAATATGTTTTTGTTCCTCAGGATATAAAGGCAGCATCTTTGCGCACTTTAACTTCCATTGTCCATCTGGAGAGAACACCCAAGCTTTCCAACATTATTGACTGCACCGGCACTGCCTCTTACCACGGCTTCCTGCCTGTGTTGGTGCGCAACTGTATACAAGCAATGATTGGTGAGGAAGGAGTTGAAACTTAAACTACAACCAACAATTCCCACTGCATTGCACAGAAAAACAACATACCAATACTGTTCAAATGCAAATAACAAAGCCTGTTTGTTACCTTGTGATGCTTCTTATTCCTCAGACCCTCTGATGGAGCCCTACCCACACCAGTTTGCCACTGCACTCTTCTCTTTCCTCTACCACCTAGCTAGCTATGATGCTGGAGGGGAAGCCCTGGTCTCCTGTGGTATGATGGAAGCCCTCCTTAAGGTATATCCTGTCCTTGCTTATAAATCACTACTGATGATGGCCATCTTGTTTACAAACAATACAGTCAATCTTGCCCATTTCATTACGTACTTTCTTTGTAGGTGATCAAGTTCCTGGGTGACGAGCAGGACCAGATCACCTTTGTGACGCGGGCGGTGCGGGTTGTGGACCTCATCACTAACCTGGACATGGCTGCCTTTCAGTCCCACAGCGGCCTTTCCATCTTCATCTGCAGACTAGAGGTTGGTTATGCACTCTGCATTTCTCAGTGCACAAGACATTTTAGCACAATGTCGCTAGAACCCGTGCCAAACCACTGGACTCACTCACTCCCTTTTCCATCTATTTTTTCAGCATGAGGTGGACTTGTCGAGGAAAGAGTGCCCTTTTGTCATCAAGCCAAAGATCCAGAGGCCCAGCACGGCTGTGGAGTCTGAGGACATGGACACAGACATGGATAGTCAGTCACTATTTCTTTTGCCCGTGGAATCTTTTTCATGTTTAGAAATTCCTTAAAATGAAGTCTGTAAACCCTAGAAGGCTTTATGTCAATATGGCCTGTTTGTAAAGAATCTCTGCACTGTACAGTTGGCTGTTGTGTTAATTTGGCCATCATCACTGTTCCTGCAGTGTCAGAAGTTGCCATGGAAAGCAGCCCCGGCCCTTCCACATCTTCTGGTTCCAGACCAGAGGTGGACCACCGAGCGCAGAGCAGTTCTGCCAGCACGCCTCGTGCAGGTATGCACAGATACAGTCTTTCTTGCATACAAACACTTGTCACTAGTGCATTATATCATCATTTGTCATTGTCTCTCCCCATAGGCATGCAATGCATCCCCCAGAGGGCAGCTCTGTTGAAGTCGATGCTAAATTTCTTAAAGAAAGCCATACAGGACCCTGCCTTTTCTGATGGTATCCGCCATGGTGAGCCATCAGCATCTTCTCACTTAGTCTACTGATGGACCTGAGGTCAATGGTCTTATGCTAATCATCTTGTTTATACACATTGAACAGATCTATAATTTGAAGCCCCTAGATGTGTACAGGTCATTATGCAAAATTTTGCAATGTATGCCCTGGAAGTATCTTGGCTAACCTCTGTATCTCAACCCTTCCCCCACGCCTCCCCACCACAAGTAATGGATGGGTCCTTGCCTACCTCACTCAAGCACATCATCAGTAATGCAGAGTATTATGGCCCTTCACTTTTCCTATTAGGTGAGTACACGGGAGCACATCAGAAAACCTCTGAGATGAGATGCAAGTAGTCTTATCACCAAGCTACGTGTTAGCACTTGATTTCAGAAATGCTGAACAAAAAATGCAGAGGGTCTGTCGTAATGTTCCCAGTGCCTCTACTAGAAAGGAAATAAAACATGTTAACATTCCAATGTCAGGTTTATGAATGTTATGAAAGCCTAGCTATCAGTGTTTAGTTTTGTAATTTTAAGCATTCTGTTTTACTTTTTCTCTTTTCCTCCCTCTCTCTGTCTGGTTTCTAGCGACGGAAGTTGTGACGGTGTTTGTGTTCCAGGAGCCATCCCTGCTCTCCTCCCTACAGGATAACGGTCTCACTGATGTTATGCTGCATGCCCTTCTCATCAAAGACGTGAGTCTGCCAGCACTCCCCCCTGTGTGCTGTGTTTTTCTTTCTCCCTGTCTCTTTATCTTCCTCTTTTCTCTTGTTCTGACAGCTCACTCTATTCCTTGTTTCCTCTCACTACCCCACCACACATTTGATATGTTTAAATGTTGCATTTTCTCTTTCAGCTGGCTCTCTGCATAGCGCAGCCAGTAGACTGCCTTCACAAGCATCTTCACTCCCATCTCATGCTTTCTTTTTGCTTTTTTTTAGTGTAACACTACATCAAAGGTTTTATTTTCTCTTGGATGCTTTCTTCCTGTTATGTTCTTTCAGGTCCTCACTGCCTTTTGGTTCCCCTGCTCCTCCTCCCTTGCAGTTAACCCATCCCTGGCCACTCTTTGACCCTGTCTTCCTCCTTTTTTTCCCCATTCTACCTATTCTCTCTCTCACAGTGTTTCTCTCTGCAGGTTCCTGCTACTCGTGAGGTGTTGGGCTCCCTCCCCAATGTGTTCAGTGCCCTGTGCTTGAATGCAAGAGGCCTGCACTCCTTCGTTCAGTGCCAGCCCTTTGAGCGCCTCTTCAAGGTACTTTTGTCCCCTGACTACCTGCCTGCCATGCGACGGCGGCGCAGCTCGGACCCATTGGGTAAGTTGGACTGTTTGTGCGTCTTCATCAGTATTATTCACATCTGTAGCCCTGTGGAATCTGCTTGAGGCAATGATTAAGTGAGTGATATGTTCCATGTGTGGCTACAGGTGACACTGCATCAAACCTGGGCAGTGCTGTGGATGAGCTCATGAGGCACCAACCCACCCTGAAGACTGACGCCACCACTGCCATTATCAAGGTAGGGTACCTGAATAAATCTGTTATTCACATAGGAAAATGTCTTACACTGATTGGATATCAACACACCACCAGCAGGATAATTAAAGATACATTTGTATTACAGTTACTGGAGGAGATCTGCAACCTGGGCCGAGCCCCTGAGTACATCTGCCAGAAGCCGTCTATCCAGAAGGCAGACGGCACTGTAGCAGTGCCCCCGGCGCGCTCCAGTCACGCTGCTGAGGAAGCTTCAAGTGAGGATGAAGAAGAGGAGGAGGCCCTCCACACGTTCAGCCAGCAGCAGGGGGAGCCAGAGAGCAACAGACAGTCAGTGCCACTTGAACTGTATGACTCTGAGTTCATAACACAGTAGAGTAGAATGACAACTCCTACCAGAGTTTGAGTTTTCAAAGAATTTATTTAATTGCAAATATTTTATTTGGTGGTTGTCATTGATGTTTCATTGTGTCTTGCAGGGTGGTTGGCACTGAGGAACGGATACCCATTCCTCTGATGGATTATATTCTTAATGTGGTGAGTGTTGATACTTTGATAATTTTAGTCTTTTGATACATTGTGGAATTATAAGAGCTATAAAGGAATGTACACATCAGTGCTCTGTTCAGCCACTGATTTGGGATATGTGTTTTCCAGATGAAGTTTGTGGAGTCCATACTGAGCAACAACACCACAGATGACCACTGTCAGGAGTTTGTCAACCAGAAGGGCCTGCTGCCCCTGGTTTCTATCCTGGGCCTCCCCAACTTGCCCATCGACTTTCCCACCTCTGCTGCCTGCCAGGCTGTGGCTGGTGTCTGCAAGTCCATACTGGTAAGACAAAAAGTTGAGGATCACCTGTGTGTTTCTCACTTTGGTTTGCTGGATTGAGACTGAGGAAATCTTCCCCTCCCTTCCTGTCTAGACCCTGTCTCATGAACCCAAGGTGCTCCAGGAGGGCCTGTGCCAGCTGGATAGCATCCTGACAGCCCTGGAGCCTCTGCACCGACCCATCGAGGTACCTGGGGGCTCAGTGCTACTCAGAGAGCTGGCTAACGCTGGCCATGTCACCGATGCCACGCTGTCAGCCCGTGCCACACCACTGCTGCACGCGCTTACTGCAGCACATGCCTACATCCTCATGTTTGTCCATACTTGCAGGGTGGGACAGGTAAATATGGATGTTTCTCTCAATTATTTTATAAATTAAGTTGCCACAGCTAAATGAATGTGAAGGAAAAGATGGACCCTTGTTCTAAGAAGTTGTATGGTTGAAAGAATAGGTTTTGCTGCTCTGAATGTGTCTGTTCTTCCTCTTTCTGAACAGAGCGAGATCAGGGCCATCTCAGTCAATCAGTGGGGCTCCCAGCTCGGCCTGAGTGTCCTCAACAAGCTGAGCCAGCTCTACTGCTCTCTGGTGTGGGAGAGCACTGTGCTGCTGTCCCTCTGCACACCCAACAGGTGAGTTTTTGGTTGTTTTTTCACCTCTCCTCTATATTATTACTCTGCAGTTATAACCCTCTCTCATGTCTGTGTTTAACAGTCTGCCTCCTGGTTGTGAGTTTGGCCAGGCTGACATGCAGAAACTAGTGCCCAAGGAGGAGAAACCATCTGGTAGCACTGTAGCAGCCACTGCATCTGGCTCCAGGAAAACTGGTAATGAAGCTATTTGACTTTGTTCATTGTAAACCAGTGTTTAGCCATGATGCTGGATGAGTTCTAACTTTTGTCTCTCTTCCAACTCTTCTCCTTCTCAGCTGAGTCTGAGGCAGTGTCTGTGGATTCATCTACAGGAGGGCTGCTGGAAGGCATGGGCCTAGACGGGGACACCCTGGCCCCTATGGAGACGGATGAGCCCACTGCCACCGACCCTAAGGCCAAGTCCAAACTTACTCCAGCTATGGCCACTCGTATCAAACAGATCAAACCACTGCTCTCTGGTAAGTAGATTTGCTCTACATAGTATCAGCATGTTTGTATTAATATTTGACAAATGTTGGAAAAAGAGACTGCAGAGAGACTGTTGTCTTTGACTAATCCCCCTGTCCCACTCTTTCTCCAGCCTCATCTCGTCTAGGCAGGGCTCTTGCAGAGCTCTTTGGCCTGCTGGTCAAGCTGTGTGTGGGCTCCCCAGTGCGCCAACGCCGCTCCCACCATGCCACAAGCACAGGCACTACCCCCACACCTGCTGCCCGGGCCACAGCCTCCTCCCTCACCAAGCTACTCACCAAGGGTCTGAGTTGGCAGCCCCCACCTTACACACCCACCCCACGCTTTAGGTAAGAGCAGCGTATCCCTACTACCTGTTGGCATTGTTGATATGTTGATAGCACACAGTTAGCAGAGGGTGACATGGTGTGTTTTCTCTTATTGCAGGCTGACTTTCTTCATCTGCTCAGTGGGCTTCACGTCTCCCATGCTGTTTGATGAGAGGAAGTACCCATACCACCTCATGCTGCAGAAGTTCTTCTGTTCTGGAGGGCACGATGCCCTGTTTGAGTGAGTACTGCAAAAGACTTGAGTGACATAGCATAACAAAATCATGATCAAGGACAATGTTCTGTCTTATTAGTAGGATTGTTGATATCCATAAAGCCATAAATATTTTTTTGAACAACAGTTGTTAAGGCATTGTTGCTCCTTCTCTGTGCAGAACATTTAACTGGGCCCTGTCCATGGGTGGTAAGGTGCCTGTGTCTGAGGGTCTGGAGCACACTGATCTGCCAGATGGCACAGGAGAGTTCCTGGATGCCTGGCTAATGTTGGTGGAGAAGATGGTGAACCCCAGCACTGTACTGGACTCGCCCCACTCCCTGCCAGCTAAAGTGCCCGGGGTCACCCCCACCATGCCCCAGTTCAGTGCCCTGCGGTTCCTCATAGTTACCCAGAAGGTAAGTATCCATGACTTGTAGTGGGCACTGACTATAGAATTGGAATGTGTATATCTCAGGGATTTGTGAGAATGCTTATGGGTTTATGAGCATGGTACTAACTAGACTTGTGGAGTGGGGGATTTGCCATGCATGTATGTCAGTCATTCATTCAAGTAGAAGTACCTTATTTGTCCCACGCTGGGGAAATTTGCATTTATGATAACAATGTCTCTCCTTCCCAAGGCGGCATTCAACTGCATTCGTAGCCTGTGGAACAGAAAGCCCCTAAAGGTGTATGGAGGCAGGATGGCTGAGTCCATGCTGGCTATTCTCTGCCACATCCTGAGAGGGGAGCCTGTTATCCAGGAGCGCCTTGCCAAGGAGAGAGAGGGCACAGTGCGCCCAGAGGAGGAGGGGGCTTCCACGGGGCCCGTGGCCCCCAGCGGGGCCCCTGTACCAGCTGTGACAGCTGGAGAGGGACCAGCAGCGCCCGGAACAGCTTCTGGAGGACCAGCAGCTGGATCGGCTGATGACTCCACCAACTCCACTCCCCGCCGTGATCCCCAGGTCAACCAAGCCCAGCTCACACAGGTAAGGGGGAAGCTGTCTGAGGCTCTGACGGCTATCTCAGCTAATTGTATGTCACTGTTTGCTCCCAGTGTTCTACGTATGCATTTTTGTACCATCACTGGGCTGTCATCTTTGGGATAAGATAAATGTTGTTCGATAGCTGTTTGCTTTTTTAGTTTGACAGCTTGTTCTGCTTGCTAGCTGTGGTTTGTTCCTATAGCCTTGTCAGTATTGTCAGCTTCTTGTGCCATTACTGCAGGCAGTTTTGACAGCACAGGTTAACAGCATAATTGGATACCTAGGTGGCCATGTCAGCAAGATGAACTAAAACAGAGCTGCTGTGTTTACCATCTTCCTCCCCCATATTCTGCATGAACTGAATCCTCGGCCACCATTTGTGTTGTAACAGGGAAGAGGCAGAGGGAGAGGGAGGCACCCACAGGTCCGCCAGCAGCAGCTCCAGCAGGTATAAGAGCCATCAGGGAGAGGGGGAGAGATTGACAGGAGAGGTGGAGAAAGGGAGAGAGCAAAGATTAGATAGGAGAAGGTGAAGCAGGAGGATTAATTTGGCAAGAAAAGGGCTGAGTGAAGAATTTTAATCTGATTAATAGGATTCAAACCTTTTAAGGTTGGAGATCAGAATAGTGTTGGAAAGGTAAGGTGACTGAATGCAAAGGAGATTAAAGAGGTTGGGCTGCTGACGCCACTTGAACTTTATTAAAGACAATGAATGGAGGAGAAGGAATGCGTTGAATGTTTCCTCGACCTTCATATTGATAGCATAACTGACTTTTCCTTGCCCTGCGTGACTTTCCTGGCCCTTATCCTTTGGGCCTCATCATCCCCTTTCGTTTCATTTGTCCTTCATTCTTGTCCATCTCTGCTTACTCTTGTAACCTTACCTATTCTTGTTTTCTGTGTCTGTCCAGCTGATGGACATGGGTTTCTCAAGAGAACATGCCATGGAGGCCCTGCTCAACACCAGCACCATGGAGCAGGCCACAGAGTACCTGCTCACACACCCTCCCCCCCTTCTCAGTGGAGCTGTCAGGGTAAGGCTATTTAAACACACCGAAACATTGCATTCTTCCCACCTTGCAAGCCAAACCCAGACAGCTGACTTTGTTGCTCTTGCCTGGTGTATCTAGGACCTGACTATGTCTGAAGAGGACCAGATGATGAGAGCCATCGCCATGTCACTGGGGCAAGAGGTCAGCATGGAGCAGCGCTCGGATTCTCCCGAGGTGCGCCATCTTTACTGCTCACATTTTGTAGAGAAATAAATACACTCTCTGAGCCACCTGTTGCTGAATGAAATCTCATGAATAAATGACTGGCTACTCATGCGAGCAGCTGTTGACATTATCTCTGTCTCTGCTCTTCTGGCCCCCTCAGGAGGCGGCTCGTCGGCGTGAGGAGGACGACAGGCGAGCCAGGGAGCGGGCAGAGGAGGAGGAGGCCCGTTGCCTGGAGCGTTTCATGGAGGCTGAACCCCTGGACCCTCAGGAGCTGCATACCTTCACTGACTCGATGCTGCCTGGCTGCTTCCACCTGCTTGATGAGCTGCCTGACACGGTCTATCGGCTCTGTGACCTGCTGATGACAGCCATCAAGAGGAGTGGTCCAGAATACAGAGACCTCATCCTTGGCCAGGTCGTCCACCAGGTCAGTGGATGGATACATGTCAATTAAGACAGGGGTTGGGGTGGAGGTGTGCAGTGGGATATTGCACCTTTCTCTAAGAAGACAAGCCTATAAGCAGTTTGCTTGCAGCCCTGCCATAAATACCAACTTTATGAGGCTCACAACATGAATAAAGACCTCTGTGATACAGTCAACAAAAAAAGTATTTATTACTTATTAGGGATTTGAGACCATCGTTTTGTGGTGTTCAGCAACTATCCTGTTAGGTCTCCCACTCTGTGAGCTTTGATTAGTGACCACTGTTTCACTTGGCCAATACAACTTGTCTGTACTAGGCATTTATGATTGTTTTGAGACTGTTTCCCCTGCCACATCAATTTTCTTTCAGTTTTTGAACTTTGTCAATTGCCTCATGTTGCTTTGAAAACTTAAACATAAAAATGGTGATTATCAGACATCAGCTGGCAGATACTGTTAATTGGCATCCAACTTGAATGTGTAGCTTCCTTTTGTAATTGAGATTTAGTTTATATAACAGTATCAAATTCAGTTTCTTTTCATGCAGGCCTATATTCTCATATCTACAGATGTTTTTCTCCTATTTGCAAAATTGGTGTAGTTCTATCTGGCATTATAATAGTCTTTAAAATCTTAGTTTTAAATTGATGAACCTTGCAGACACCCTGTTATAGCACAGGAAATGGGAACTGGAAATGGGAGACGTAAATTGTGTAGCTTGTCTAGATTGTCTGGTTCTCAATCCTGGTCCTGAAAACTATACACCTATCAGGCTAGTTCCAAATACCAATTTTGTATTTGTTGTGGGTTTCTTTTGTAAAGTGATTGGCTAATCACTGCTCCGATTGATTGTACTAATAACAGTACATCATGCCATTTGTTTTAGCTTGCTTGCCGACAGGGTATGACAAAAGTTTGATATAAAAAATGACCGTAAAAACTAAATGACCGGCTCATGGAAGAGGAAGTTGTTCTTCGGATCCGCTGGCTAGACCAGATAACCCAAAAATAGTGGCCGTTGCCTCCAGAGGCTTGGTCAGACTGATTGAGCCTCTGGGTTCCGAGATTGGGGCTGTACAGTGCGACAGTTTTAATCACATATGCTAGTAAAAATGATTCTGTGCGAAGAGAAATATGTCGGGGTTAGGTGGGTGCAGGTACCAATCCACACCGCCCAAACTGCCAACTGAGCAGAAAATACATTATGAATATGACCGCTTAGGTGGAGGTACAAGGCAAAAATTCAGAGATAAAACATAATCTTTTGTCTGGTTTCACAGTGGAGAATCTGACAAATAAATGTCAGGAACAAACTTAGTGAAGACCAGCAGATGAATATCAGCTCGAACAAATAAGTCTCGCAAGTTTCATTCACCCCAAACATAACATGACACGAATATCTCATATTTTGGCTAAAGTTTTTAGTGAAGTTACTCATAAACTTTGAATCGCTGGTTCTTCTGCAGTCTTCACTTCCCATGGATTCAATGAGCGGAAATACAAACAGCGCCACTTTGCCATTGCAACCCACATTGTGGTCGCAGGGGGATTACATTCCAATGCAACTACTAAAAAACTGTTTCCTGGTAAACAAATTCTGCAAAATCCATTGGCTTTCCTTATCTAAACGTTCAAGGTGGCTAAACTATAAGGAGTGGCCACAGTTTATTTCTCAATTTTAAATATTTTGTAAAGAACCAGTTCAAATGCCAGTCAACAATAAGTAAATGTAATTTTTGACCAATAAAACGTGTTTAACCGTCCACCTCCTAAATGTTTCTTTGTGCCACTGAAATCTTTAGCTTGCTAGCACCAGTGCTGCTACCACATAATAAAGTAAGCATACAGCCCTGAACCAGCAAATCGAGCAATTGCATTTATTTATTTTTGATCGGGTAGTTGAAACAATTTTATCGGCCAATTTATGATCGGTGGCCAATCAGTGCATCCCTAGTGAAAACCAGTAGGGCTACCTGAGAACCACTGGTCTAGACGATGGAAGCACCAAACGCTAGCATCAACCTGATGGTGTGAGTGTTGTGTGCAGGTGTGGGATGCTGCAGATGTGCTGATCAAAGCAGCTGTGCCCCTGACTACCAGTGACACAAAGACGGTGTCTGAGTGGACCAGGCAGATGGCCACGCTGCCCCAGGCTTCCAAACTGGCAACTCGAATTCTGCTGCTCACATTGCTCTTTGAGGTAACACAAACACACACATGCAATGTTTGAAATATTAAGACACTTGATTAGGGTAAAATTCCTTCTCCCAGTGGCTTAATAAACCCACACATCCCAAAGTATCACATTTGTAATGTTTTCTTCTATTACTGAAGGAGTTGAAGCTGTTGTGTGCCGTAGTGGTGGAGAACAGTGGGATTCTCGATTTGCTTATCAAGCTACTTGAGGTGGTGCAGCCCTGTCTGCAGGCTGCCAAAGAACAGAAGGACATCCAGACACCCAAGTGAGTCCTGCACTGCCCTTCACACCACTCTTTTCTACAGAGCAAACAATGTACAATACCAGCAGTATCCGGGATACTTTTAAAATGCCAATACACACTGGCTGTTTATTGTGATAGCCTGCAACATTAAGGTTTGTTGGTATGAATATTGTAGGTTATTTAACATTACTTATCTTTGTCCTGTTTTCTCTGTAGATGGATCACCCCACTACTGTTGATCATTGACTTCTATGAGAAGATGGCAGTCTCCTCCAAGCGCAGAGCACAAATGAACAAGGTAGTAATCAGCCTGTTAACTTAAGTGTTATGTGGCGCCTACAGGACTGCCACTGACTGGATGTTTGTTTATTTGTCATACCGTTCTTGGTAAACTATAAACACTGAAGCTTATGAAAGTTACTTAAATAATGCATCTTGTCCATCCTAACAGTAGCTGAACCTCTCGACCCTGTCTGCAAGCTTTATTTGTACATCAATAATTGTCTGGACAAGTGAGCCGTTTGTATAGACTGGAAAATGTAACTGAAGTGGCTACTGGGTTTCTATACCTCTAACAATATAATCTAATATATTTTCTCTTGCTCTGCCTCCAGTACCTGCAGCCTAATGGTAATAACTGGCGATGGTTTGATGACCGCTCAGGTCGCTGGTGCAGTTACAGTGCTTCAAACAATAGTACCATTGACTCAGCATGGAGGGCTGGGGAGAGCAATGTCCGCTTCACAGCCGGACGCAGAAGATACACCGTGCAGTTTAACACCATGGTGCAGGTATGGATCAACACTACACTTGTCACATCTCTCTCAATTCATCACTGTCAGTGAATACTCAAAAACTTTCTGCCTGGCAGGTCAATGAAGAGACGGGTAACAGGAGGCCGGTGATGCTAACTGTCCAGAGAGTGCCTCGAATGCCCAAGCCTGCCAAAACAGGCAGCACGACCGACTCTGAGAGAGAGGAGGGAGACAGAAGCAAGGCAGAGGAGACCCAGACAGATCCAGGTAATGGACCAACAGTTAATAAACCGTTACCTTGGAAAATAAAATAAGGCTAAGCCACTGCTTTTGTACTTTCACACAGTCTTGTGTAATACAGTTTAAAAACTTTTTGTCCACCAGACTCTGTAGCAGCAGTGGAGATGGGTGCTCCCAAGGATGAATCCAGCCAGCTGAAGGAGACGTCCTCTGGCCCTTCATCTTCCCTGGAGTCTGACCACTCCCAGGGCTCTGATATCGTTGTGCAAGGCCTGACTGAAGACATGACCACCATTCTCATCCGAGCCTGTGTCAGCATGATTAGTGTGCCCGTGGACCCAGACACCCTGCACGCCACACTGCGCCTCTGTCTGCGCCTAACACGCACCCACCACTACGCTATGATGTTCGCCGAGCTGAAGAGCACACGGATGATCTTAGGGCTGACACAGGGCTCGGGCTTCAACGGCTTCACCCCACTGGTTACCCTCTTGTTCAGACACATCATAGAGGACCCGGCCACGTTAAGGCATACCATGGAAAAGGTTAGACATTTCTCTTTGGTCTTCAAGTTGCATCACAATATCTTGAGTTACTGTCGGCTTTTCTTTTTCTTTTTTGTCTTTTCACCAGCACAAATTTGTTTTTTCTAAAGAAAAAAGAAGCTATTTTTGAGCGTTGTACTTCTAACTGTTGATACCATAAAAATGGTAATGACACACACTCCCCCCGTAGGTGGTGAGGTCGGCAGTGACCAGTGGAGCAGGTAGCACCACCTCAGGTGTGGTGTCAGGAAGCCTTGGTTCCAGGGAGATCAACTACATCCTGCGTGTCCTGGGCCCTGCCGCGTGCCGTAACCCGGATTGCTTCGCTGAAACCGCAAACAATTGTGTCCGAATTGCCCTGCCTGCACCACGTGGAGCTGGCACAGGTGAGTTAGCTAGCTTTGCTTACTAAGTGTGATAACTTTTTATCAGACTTGAGCTTTAATTTATTTAGAACTGCTGCCTTTTTTATGCTTCCACAACGGCGCAGCCTTGGCCTGAGGCATTTAGGGTAGATAATTCATTTTGAAGGTGAACTCCAGGAGGTAGTTATCAGTTTAGTTAAAGGGCATGGGTATGACAATCTAAGTATTAGGTACTGTTGGGTAGTGAGCAAAGCTGTACCGCAAGGCGGTATTTCTAGTTTATTCTTCTTTCTGGTCCTTAAACTTCTATCTTATCCTTTCTCTTCAGCCTCTGATGATGAATTTGAGAATCTGCGGATCAAGGGACCCAATGCTGTGCAGCTAGTGAAGACCACTCCTCTTAAACTGTCCCCACTACCCTCTATCCCTGACACTATCAAGGAGGTCATCTATGACATGCTCAACGCTCTGGCCGCCTACCATGCACCTGAAGAGCGTAAGACATGTGCCTAAAACCCTGATAATTGCTTTGAGGCTCTCATATTTACTGTGTACAGTCTTTTGAATATTTAATTGAATATTAAGTGTGTATGTATGTGGGCTGCAGCTGAGCGTCCAGAGGAGCGTGCAGTGGCAGTGCCTGGCGGTCAGGACCTGTGTCAGATCCTGCAGGATGTTGGTGATGACGTTTACCAGCAGTACAGACTCACTCGGCAGGGCAGTGACTTTGACTCCCAGTCTGCCTTCCATATCAATGTGAGTCTCTATGACTAGTTGTGTTAAATTGCTCTTGTGTGCATTAATAGCATGAAGTGTCCCATATCCTCAGTTAATAATGAAAGTCTTTCCCTTCCGCTCAGGCTCAAGTATTTGCTGCAGATGGAGGTGTGGCAGAGTCTTCCCAGTCTGGCACACCACAAGGTGAAGGTGAGAATTACAGTGTTATCATTGATAATTTGAATGTCCTTATTTGAATATTTTAAGCATGTCCACATCAGGTTGGTTCCAACATGTTATTATCCTAACGTCCTCAGCTTCCACACCAGAGGAGATGCGGGAGGAAAAAAAAGAGCAGGAGGGAGAGAAGGGTGCCAGCTCAGAGGAGAGTAAAGCAGCTAAGGTCAAGGCCAGCAAGCCTCTGATGCCTACCTCCACCATCCTAAGACTGCTGGCTGAGCTGGTGCGCTCCTATGTGGGCATTGCCACACTCATCGCCTCCTATTGCTACACCGCTGGACAGTCTGAGCTTATTAAGGAGGTGGGTGGTTCAACAAACTCTCGCCAGCTCTATATTGTCATGTTTTCCCCCTAAAGTTTTTATTTTCCCCCTTTTTTAAATGAGTGAAGTAATCCTCCTCTGACTGCCCTTTATCTGTCCTGCAGGACTGATAAAGGGCAGTCAGAGGAGGATTACTT
>CABFOS010022420.1:0-12063 GCA_900660315.1 Diretmoides pauciradiatus | reverse complement strand
CTTATTAAGGAGGTGGGTGGTTCAACAAACTCTCGCCAGCTCTATATTGTCATGTTTTCCCCCTAAAGTTTTTATTTTCCCCCTTTTTTAAATGAGTGAAGTAATCCTCCTCTGACTGCCCTTTATCTTTCCTGCAGGACTGCAGTGTTCTGGCCTTTGTGCTTGACCACTTGTTGCCCCACACCCAGAATTCAGAGGACAAGGACACCCCAGCCCTAGCGCGCCTCTTTCTAGCCAGCCTAGCAGCTGCCGGGACAGGCACTGATGCTCAGGTGGCTCTGGTCAATGAGGTGAAAGCTGCCCTCAGTCGGGCACTAGCTATGGCAGAAGGCACCGAAAAACATGCTAGGTAAGCTGGCAGTGCAAACATGGCTGGGTGCGAAAAAAATAATACACAAATACGTTCCAATTCTATTTGATTTAGAATGGATGTAAAACCTGATATCGATACTTGTGCCATTGTTTGGTTTACAGAAAAGCAGATTTGATTTTAAATTTTATGAAGAACTCCAATCATAGTAGTAGATAGATACATAGTACATGCATAGTATAGAGGATCCATTTGACCAAACTGTTTAACAGCAAATTTGTGCATGTCCCTGACTAGATACCGCTCCGGTGTATTAGAGCAGCCTGTGGCTAAATCTGACAGATTTGAGCCTGTTTATTTGTGGGTGTATGAGGGCTGCACAATTTATCACATTATTCGAGATAACGATTATGTATTACGGCGATATGGTAATAGTGAAAAGTTGCGATTACTGCACTGCATTTAATACTCTCGCTGTGTCAAAATAAGTGTTTCAAACTGCTCTAAACAGCAAATGAGCTGGTTCAATGGCTCACTCTATAATGCATCCCTGTATCCAGCAAGCTTTCAAAGGCAAACAGAGATAATGGAAGCACATTTTATTACGCAAAAGACATGGCTCCAATAAACACTGCACAACAAAGGTTTTAAAAGGGTGATCAACACCCTGGATAAGCGATACGTGATCCTCTCCCACAATCATTCTTCCATAGTTGTGCTGCCTTCACTTTATTCCAAATGAGAAATTGAGATGGAACTGAAACAAGTGGCACACTGTGCGACCATAACTGATTTGTTGTTGAGTAGAACTATGGAACCATATTTGAGCCTAAAGGTTCATTATGTTGTACACTGAAAGGCAGATGCAAAAGCAGACTTTCCCTAAATATCATACCAGGGAGGCCATTGCTCAAGGGTTGAGCGATGCACTGCCTGGACTTGCAGGAGGAGCAACTAAAGTTGAGTTCAGCTCAGCAGAGGGCAGACGGTTTTATTCAGCATGTGTGTCTACATATTACAGTTTAAGTGCAGTACAGCCACACAAGTACTGTATGTGTGGTTTACAGTGACCTTTCCAAATAGAAATATTAAATCTCATTTATTTCATTTATTATTTTCAAATCAATAATGCACATTATCATTCATCAGTATACTTAAAAGAGAGATGCAACTGCAAGGCTGACTGACTATTATATCAGTTATACTCACACTAAAATGCTCAACTCTACTCATAAAAATCTAATTTATTCATCCAATGAGTTAAATACATGAATGTGTACACGGCAAAAATCTCAATTTCTCAGTCATATATCTGCCTTCATCTCACAGGCTCCAAGCAGTGATGTGCATCATCAGCACCATCATGGAATCGTGTCCCTCCACCTCCAGTTTCTACAGCACAGCAGCGGCCAAAACGCAGCACAATGGCATGAATAACATCATCCGCCTATTTCTGAAGAAGGGCTTGGTCAATGACTTGGCTCGTGTACCTCACAGCCTGGACCTTTCCAGGTACACAAATCACACCACACTCTTTACTTTCAGTGGCAAATTGGGTTTTTGTAGACTAAATATAAAGACATTCTCTGCAGTTTTCAGGGATGTTGAGGCTTTTCATTTTGGTTGCATTTACATTTAAAATTGGTGTAAAAGGGCAGGGATATCCATCCTTTTTGTGTGTGCTTTAGTCCCAACATGGCCAACACGGTTAATGCTGCCCTGAAGCCTCTGGAGACGCTGTCCCGTATTGTTAACCAGCCCAGCAGTCTGTTTGGGGGCAAGGGAGGCTCCAGCAAGAACAAGGCCGAACATGACACAGTGGGCACTGCCAGGGACAGCAATAGCAACACTCAGGACCAAGGTATCCACCATAGGCAGATGGGACTCATACACACTCATAATATGTGTGAGATATTTACAGCCAATTTGAAAGGTATCCCCTGCTGATGTGGGGCATCTATTTCCAGGGGAGTCTGGGGAGGCGGAGCCAGTAGAGGGCAGCCACAGGGTCCAGGGCACAGACAGTGACTTGATGGATGGAGAGACTGAGGGAGACACAGTGGTCATCGCTGGTCAGCCAGAGGTCCTCAGCACACAGGCCATGCAGGTGACTAGCTCATATTACACATATAACACAATGCTCAAATGTTATTACACCGCATTACCCAATACAAATGATCTTCAGTGTTGGCAGTAGTTACTCAGTGGGTGGCGTTGCTCCTGTGTGTTGTCTGTGTTTGTAGGTAGAGAACGAGTTGGTGGATCTGATTGATGAGCTGCTGGAGAGAGATGCTGGCACAGTGAACAGCACCATTATAGGTAAGCTGCAGCTCCTGCTTGGATCCGTTGCTCTGAGAGGGCACGGTGAGGTTAGACAGGGCACAGGCAGGGGAAGCCTAATTCTGAAGTCTGATACGTTGTCTTATCTGTCAATTAGTGGGACGCAGCGGCGAGGACGAATCACAAGAGGATGTATTGATGGATGAGGCCCCCTCCAATATTAGCCAGACATCCACTCTTCAGACCAACCGTGAAGGTAAGACAGTAATGCAGCAGAACATGATTCGTTCATCATGCAAAACAACCTCACAGTTGTTACTAGTGTCCTGTATGACTGCCACTCCATTTTTTAGTTCTGCTTGTAAGGATTGTCTGTGTCTGTATCTGCTATCAGACTCCATGAATATCCTGGAACCAGAGGATGAGGAGCACACGCAGGAGGAAGATTCGAGTGGCAGCAACGATGACGAAGACAGCCAGGATGAAGAGGAGGAGGAGGAGGAGGAAGAAGAGGAGGACCAGGTATGGAAGATGAGCGCAAATAAGTTCAGTAAACAAGTGTTGGGTGAGATTTACCTCCAAGACTCATAGCTGTCACTTTTCCTCCAGGATGACGAAGAAGGAGATGAGGATGATGATGACGAAGGGTCAGAGATGGAGCTGGATGAGGACTTTCCTGACATCAATGCTGCACCCCACATCCGTTTTGAGAGGTTTGACAGGGACGATGACCTCATCATAGAGTTTGACAACATGTTCTCCACCACTGGTGAGCAACTAGCATTTTAAGAGGCATAATAGGTTATTTACTAGGCTTAGACATAACAATACTAACATAATTATAAAATGATTATAAGATTTACAACTTCTTCAGTTGTCATGAACATTAATGACTTGGGGTTGTGCCAGAGCTGTCCCCCTAATGTCTGCCTACTGTTTTCCATTGTGTTCTTCCATCAGCTGACATCCCTCCCTCCCCAGGCAACATCCCCAGCTCCCACCCACTGATGGTGCGCCATGCTGATCACGGCTCCCTCACCCTGGGGGCGGCAGGCACCAGCAGCCGCCTGGCGCAGGGCATGGGTCGCAGCCAGCGAACGTTGCGCCAGCTCACTGCTAACACTGGACACACTATCCACGTCCACTACCCTGGCAACCGCCAGCCCAACCCACCACTCATCCTGCAGAGGTGAAAACTTGCCCTCATGAAGGCTGTGTTTGACAGAATATAAGCCTAGCATCTGTCTTGGAGCAGATCTGTTGGATTGAGTGATTATTAAGTGCTTATTAACATGTCTGTTCCTCCTCTACTCCCTTGCTTAGACTGTTGGGCCCCAGTGCCGCAGCAGACATCTTGCAACTTTCCAGCTCTCTGCCGCTGCAGTCCCGTGGCCGCGCCCGCCTTTTGGTAGGGAATGAGGATGTGCACATCATCGCTCGCTCTGATGATGAGCTGCTGGATGACTTCTTCCATGAGCAGAGCAGCACTGGGGGACAAGCAGGTGAGAATCACTCCAGGATGGTCATTTATATAAAAATCATGGAATTTACTTCTATTGGACTTGTATTTCCCAACAGTTCTGTCCAATTTCCAACAGTTCTGTCTTTGTGTCCCTCCAGGCACCCTCTCTAGTATCCCCACTGCCTTAACCAGATGGACAGATGAGTGTAAAGTGCTGGATGCTGAGAGTATGCACGATTGTGTAGCAGGTAGGCTGGTTTAAGACACTTGTCGTTTTCACTCAACATTTGCACATACCACAACTGAGGATTCATTTCTGATGTCCATCTTTTTGTGTTGCTTTAGTGGTGAAGGTGCCCATCCTGCAGCATCTGGAGAGTCTGCGAGATGAGGAGTTGGAGGAGCGTAGGGAGAAGAGGAGGAGGCAGCTGGCTGAGGAAGAGGAGGCTAAGCAAAATGAGAGGAGAGCCTCTGGAGCAGAAGAGGCCAGGGAACAGAGCCTGCAGGTCAGGAAGTTTGGTTTTATAGGAGACAATTTCACACAGAAGCACATCCATCTTTTGGCTTCTTTATTTAGTGTTTAACTTTTTGGATTTTTTTTCTTAACAGGGTTCTGGATTGGGGACAGTTAATGGTGCAGAGAACAGTGCAGGTACTGTCATCTTGTGCAGTTTTTGCTTTTGAGTGTATGCATATTCTTTAGTCAAAATGCCTGGACCTAAACCCTTGTCTGCAATGGGCGCAACCACTGTGATGGGCATCGAGAGGCAAGCAGTGAGCAAAGCGTGCTGTGGGATGAGGTAGTAGTTTGTATAGTTTTAGGATCACACCAGATCTGGGAGATAACTATACAGTCTACTGTCTTTCTTATGGCAGCGCCATAGCAACTCTACATACTCATCTGCTACAATGGAGATCCAGTGTTATTTGCTAAATGGCTCAAATAGTAATCAAACTGCTTAGTTGTGTTGCTGCTATTAAAGTACCTGTCGCCATCTCTTAAATCTGTTAAATGATAGGGCTCATATGCTGTACAATGTTGCCTACTAATCTTTTCACTTGGAATCATTTTGTGTTATCCTGCAGTCTGGCTATGCTGTGGTGAGGTAGTAAGTTGTGTTGTTGTTGGGGATCAGGATTGTGCACCCCGTTCAGGAGATAACTATACAACTTACTGCCTTCCTCAGTGTAAGCCCTTGACATTGTGCCTGTGTTTCTGTTGAAAATGATCAGCAACTCATCAATATAGTGTTAGTCCAGTACTGATAAAGTGAGCTTTTGGCTTGGCACCCTTTGTTACAATATTGAAACAACCCCACTTTGAAAGGATACGGAAACAATTGAAGGGTTTTCGTTGGGCATGTTCATTCATTTGTAACACTTTTTGCTATGGTCGCTGCTTAAAGGAAAACTACACTGCGCACTAGTTCACCAGTAGGGTAGAAATCACAAAAGTATCAAGCCCTCACCCTTCCAAATGAAGCATCTGTGCCAAGTGCTAGCACACTAATACATTTATAATGTCAAACCACTTTGCTAGATTCTAAGAAATAGAATTGAAGTTTTTGAAGTTGGTAAGCATATAAGAAATAATCATTGTGGACAATCATATAGGAATTACTACACTGAACATTCAGATGAGTATTATAGTTTCCATATTTTCCGAATGTACAATATCTGCTAATGCCCCTCATACACTTACAGATTTCTGTGCCAACTTGCCACTCCAACTACCCCCAACTAGTGCAGACTGCTGCTGACTAGGACAGACTCGGGCCGATTGTGAATCTTGTATAAAATCTTGTAGTGTATCCTCAGCTTAAGATGTGAACAAACTTAAAATGCATCAAGTGTTTTCAAAGTTTTTGTCACATGTGTGATTTGTATTTTCTCTCTGGCTGATGCAGAGGGTGAGCAAGCCCAGGGTGGTACAGTGTCGTGTCTGGACCCACCCAGGGTGTCAGAGGGCTTCCTCACCGCTCCCCCATCAGGAGAGGTCACTCCTACCACTCCTGCTCCTCACGAACAGGCCCTAGTATCCCTGGAGACTGCCATCAGCCAACAGGTCCACCAGCCAATCGCTGACCTGCTCCTGGCCGAGTCGCATGCCAACTCATTGGCTGCTCTGGCAGGGGCAGGTCTTCCACCTTTGTCGGCAGCTGATAGGCCCAACAGCGAAGCGGAGGCGTCCCAGATGGAAATGTCCCCGGCGCCCACAATCGGTGAGAGAGGAGGAGGTGGTGGTGGTGGAGGAGGAGCGTTGGATGGAGGCAGGGAAGGTAGACTAACTTTAAAAACTCTCTTTATACAGACTGGCCAGCAGTAAGGGCGCACATCTGTACTGGCAATGATGTTGATGACCATGCTGGTAGCCAACATCTGTCATGCAATTTTCTGGCCAATGTGCATTACAAATCGTCACCCATTCTTTTTGCCATCCATGGAATTTGTATGATCTATTAACTAACACCCCACACCCACCCCCTCCCATTCCCCTCAGCTTCCCTAAGTCCAGACATTGTGGAGACCTCAGAGCCTGCAGTAGTGGGTGTGTCACAGCTGGAGGGGTCGCCCATGGATACCAGCAGCCCTGCCTCTGCCATGCAGGAAGAAGCTGCTCCCACCCCTATCCAGACCGCCCACCTGTCTCAGGAGCTGTCTGTCAGTGGGGACGGTGGGCTGACAGACAGGCAGACGGACGCAGATACAGGGTGAGAGTTGTCTCACATAATGATGTTTTGTACATCAGGTATATGTCCCAATTATATGATCATTACTTACTGAAGACTAAATTGTTTCTTGTCCATTTCTAGCTCCACTTCTGTTTCTTCCCCTGGAGAGACAATGCCCAGGAGTGACAGCGCTGACAGCCAGTCTCAGGCCATCCAGGAAGAGCCCCTCCCATCCACCAGTAATGAGGAGGAGGACCCATTGGCAGGTAAAACTACCGTGCTGTTTCTCTACTTAAGGTTTTTGTTTGATTAAATCATATTTTTTACGTCATGATTTTGTCTTTGTCATGGCAGGCATCAGTCTCCCAGAGGGTGTGGATCCCTCGTTCCTGGCAGCTCTTCCTGAGGACATCCGCCGAGAGGTGCTGCAGAATCAGCTGGGTATTAGACCACCCTCCCGTCCCCCTACTGTCGCCAGTCTGCCCTCCTCTACTGCCCCAGTACTGGGAGGACCAGGGGTTACAGAGGTCAGCCCTGAGTTCCTGGCAGCCCTGCCACCTGCTATCCAGGAGGAGGTGAGAGAACCTCACTTACATAATAATTGATTATAGTATATGGAATATCTTTTTGTCTATTTGGATGGTTTAAAAGCAAACAAGTAATGGTTTCTAAATAAATCAGTGGAAATTGGCTATAGATTGTTGTTTGCCTCCCTAGGTGCTAGCCCAGCAACGGGCAGAGCAGCAGCGCAGGGAGCTAGCACAACAGCCTCCTCAGGGAGACACTCCCCTGGACCCAGTCACCTTCATCCAGACGCTGCCCTCAGAGCTTCGGCGCAGCGTCCTGGAGGACATGGAGGACAGTGTGCTGGCTGTCATGCCCCCAGACATCGCCGCTGAAGCAGCCGCGTTGCGCAGAGAGCAGGAGGCCCGTCAGCGGCAGCTGATGCATGAGAGGCTGTTTGGCCACAGCTCATCTTCGGCACTGTCGGCTATCCTGAGGTCACCGGCCTTCACCAGTCGGCTAGGGAGCAACCGCGGTGTTCAGTACACCCGACTGGCTGTGCAAAGAGGAGGAACTTTCCAGATGGGGGGAGGAACCAACCACAGCAGGTGAGAGGAAGGGATGATTTTCTTTTTATCAGCAATATGTCTGATTGTGTAATGTCATACAGAGTTTTGATAATTTGTCCATGTTCCCCAGACCATCCAGTTCCAGTGTAGACTCCTTGCTGCGTCTGCGTGGTCGACTGCTGCTGGACCATGAGGCCTTGTCCTGCCTACTGGTGTTGCTGTTTGTGGATGAGCCCAAGCTCAACACCAGCCGGCTGCACCGCGTGCTCAGGAACCTCTGCTACCACTCACAGACTCGTGGCTGGGTCATCCGCAGCCTGCTATCCATCCTGCAACGCAGCAGCGAGAGTGAGGTGTGCGTGGAGACATCACGCCTAGAAGACTCACGCGGCAAAAGGAGCACCATGGGGGGCTGTGGAGGGAAAGGCTCGACCACCTCCTCGCTCTCCTCTTCATCCTCCTCCTCTTCCTCTTCGTCCTCCTCTTCTTCCCTAGAGCTACTGAACAGGGTGGAGTCTCGCAGCTCCAGTCAGCTCTCCTGGCTCTCTGTTTCCATGGATGCAGCCCTGGGCTGCCGGACGAACATTTTCCAGATCCAGCGGGTATCGGGTAGAAAGCACGCTGACCGTCACTCAGGTGGGGGATCAACAGGACCTGGGGCACTAGGAGGAGGGATGTCTGGGGCTGCAGCCGGAGTCACATGTGCCGCGGGTGGAGGTTCCACTGTACACATCCACCCACAGGCTGCTCCAGTGGTCTGTCGACACGTATTGGACACACTCATCCAACTGGCCAAGGTCAGAGTCTGCCGATATTCATCTAGATTTCTATTCTGTAAAATCTGAATTGTCAATTAAGCTATGACCTTGGTAATGAGAGTCCCATCTATTCCCTTTTCTTTCCCTGCAGGTGTTCCCCAGCCACTTCACCCAGCAGCGCTGTAAGGATCTGTCATTATCGTCCTCTGACCTGGACTCTCGTCTGTGTTCGGGCTCCTCTGGGGGAGGAGGTGGAGGCTCCAGGTCAGGGTCCCAGAACAACCCCAGCTCTAACCCCTCCAACACCCAGAACTCCCTGGGCTCCTATGCCGCTACACCCCAGTCCCTAGGCATCTCCACTGACTTTTGGGACCTGCTGGTCAAGCTGGACAACATGAATGTGAGTCGCAAGGGCAAAGCCTCCATGAAGACGGTGCCTCTCGGGGGAAGTGCGGAGGCTGAGGGGGCCCAGTTTAGCTTGGAGGCCTCCCCACTGGGCCAGCTGATGAACATGCTGTCCCACCCCGTAATCCGACGTAGCTCCCTGCTCACTGAGAAGCTGCTGCGCCTACTCTCCCTTATATCAATTGCCCTGCCCGACAACAAGGCCACTGAGGTGCCTGCTGGACACCCTACCCCGCAGGCTGCCAACCCCAGTACAGCTACCAGCTCAGGAGCCACAGCCACGACGCAGGGTTTAGCATTGGCAGGCTCTGCCCAGGCCATCGTGGCAGGCCTAGGGGGCCCTGTGGGAGCTGTGGCCCAGGGCTCATCCTCAGGGACTGGCTTAGCATCCTCACAGACCTCATCCTCTACAGCAGCCTCTATACCCACATCCACTGGAACCACCTCCATAGGTAAAGGCTGCTGCTCTGTTCTGTTCTAATGCACAACTGCTGTGTCAACTGTTAATGTGACCCCCCCCCCCATGTTAAAGTGGTATGAGTAGAGAATGATGCAATATGTTTGTGGTGGTTTGCCAAAACAGGGAAGCATAGGGGCACTGCTAGCAGTACTGAGAGTGACAACAAGATGGCCTCCACTGGACTCACTGAGAAACAACTACAGCTCTCTGTGGAGGTATGGCAAAAGATCTGCTTCCCCCCCTCCCATAGCATGGCTAACAGCCAGGCATCTTGTCCACATGACTTTGTAAAACCTGGAAATTTAAAGACTGATGATTTTTTATGAGTGATAATCTAACCAAAAACTTGAGTCACCTCATTATGACCTCTGGAGTTTGATCTGTGGTGATAAAAGGAATTTCCCCCTCAATCAGTACATAGGCTCATCTGTGGTGCACTGCCCAATATCGGCACGGCCTCCACAAAATAAAGTATTTAAATTAAGTCAATGTATAGAAATGCATCTAAATCTATCTGTGAGGAACTAAGAGGACTGCATCAAGTTATGTTCTCTGTCATGTCAGAGACATAACGTGACATACATTTTTCCAGCGTTCACTCAGCTGTTGCTTTTGAACACCGCACGCACATGCCTGTCTTCCTCATCTGCTTGCTTGTAGCATTGCATTCAATCAAAGCTCCTGTTGTGAAAGTGTAACTTAAAAACTGTAACTTAAAATTCTCCAATTAGTGTCAAACTGCCCAACGCAGTTTTAGAAAGTTAAAAGGGTACAGTGCAAAACTGGCATATTGCTCCTATTTGCCATTGGATTTCACTGAACACACTGTTTTCACTGTGAGTTAATCCATAACCCACACCAAGCTGTGATATATTGAGAATGGGTCCCCCCCCACCACAAGTAAATTGTCAACCTGTGGGAAACACTGCCTCAATAGCTGAATAACTATTCTGCGCTGTCATCTGATCATGCTCCATGATATGCAAATTCCAGGGATAAATACCCTTGTGCACTATGATTAATAATCCATCAAATGATTGACTGACAACCTTTTCCATCTCCTTCCAAGGTGTTGACGTCTCACTCGTGTTCAGAGGAGGGACTGGAGGATGCGGCCAACATCCTGCTACAGCTGTCCAGAGGAGACTGTGCGACCAGAGACACCGTGCTCAGACTGCTGCTCAGTGGAGCTCGACACCTCGGATACACACTCTGCAAACAGATTGGTCAGTGCTGTGACACCACACAGATGCCAACTCTTACACTGACATGGATGTAAATGTTCTATTTTCGATCAGAAACATCATTACCACCTCCCTATTTTCTCAGGCACGTTATTGGCCGAGCTTAGAGAGTACAACTTGGAGCAGCAGAGACGGGCACGGGCTGACGCCCAATCCCCCGACGCCCCTGAGGATTCCTCCCTCTCAGCCAGGCTGAAGGGCAAGATGACTAGCAGGTTAGCCAAGGGTGTTTCTGGGGCTGCCAAGGGGCAGTAGGTTGGCAACAGACTTGGCACTCACTCTCTGGATGAATGATTGTACCTAATCTAAACTCCAGTTCATTAACTTGTCACAAATGTATAATGATTTACTATGCAGAAGAGAGGGGGGGCAGTTTTGGAAAGTAAGCTGACATTTAGCTCTTATAGCCACTTCCAATATTAAAATGTCAAAGTAATGGATTGTGATGAATTGTTTTTCTTCCTAGTACTAATCTGTTTGCTAGTACTAATGTTTGCTAGTACTAATGTTAACTAGATACCATGACTAATGTTTTTATTTTTATTAAATATATATTATATATCCTATATAGCAGAAAGCATTCAGTGATCTCCTGTTGTGGGAAAGTGCATAGAGGTCTTTGCTTTTTACAGGATCTAGCTATGATGAATGGTTTAATCTTGACGTTTGTTCTTTTCTTTTTACATAATGCATGTAAAAAGATCCCACCCCGGGGTTTGCAGGGTTAAGGACTGCTATGCAAAAACATAACCTGGTTTTGTGCCTTGTCTGTGTGTACACAGGCGTATGTATGCCTGTTTTTACATGCTGTTTTATTTCTTTAAAATAACTGTATTTGCCTTGCCGCCTGTCTCGTGTTGGTTGGGGGGCAGGTTTGACGGGGCAGAGAGTGTAGTGATTGTGGCTGCCCAGAAGCGCACGCTGGGGGGACGTGAGCTGCAGCTGCCCTGCATGAGCTCCCTAACCTCCAAGACGTCAACGCAGAAGTTTTTCTTGCGAGTGCTGCAGGTCATCATCCAGCTGCGTGAGGACACACGCCGAGCCAACAAGAAAGCTAAGCAGACAGGACGGTTAGGTAAGAAGACAGTATACATACAGTGTTCTTGCTTATATGCATACATCAATAGCCTGATGATGTACTACCTCAGTGATGAAGCAAAATCACAGGGGGCAAGATAAAATAAACATCTTATTATCTTGTTTCAGTTAATGGAAATTAAAGTGAAATAGAAAACTATTAGTGTTTAATTGATGGTTCTCTTTTCCCCCTTCGGCCCTCTCCATGGCCAGGCTCCACCAGTTTGGGCTCAGCCAGCAGCATCCAGGCTGCAGTGCGTCAGCTAGAGGCCGAGGCTGACGCCATCATCCAGATGGTGAGAGAGGGCCAGCGGGCACGCCG
>CABFOS010022310.1:1584-14984 GCA_900660315.1 Diretmoides pauciradiatus | reverse complement strand
AAAACCTTTGTGTTCTGGGGAAAACATTGGGGTTTCAAATCATTTTCAGGAGCCAGGGTTGAGTTCTGGGGATGCAAGAGGTCATCTCTCATCGCTTCCCAAGTGGCTGCTGTTTCCTCCACCTCAAATTGGCAGCAAAATGGCCCTTTGCTTCCCCTCTATATTTAGTCTATAAAAATAGCTCAGAACGCTGGTCTGGATTTGTTAAGCAGACCTGAAGCTCTTGAAGTAGGTCTATAGCTTTACAAAAAGCCAATAAATAGCCTCATAATCTAGTCTGTTTTTTTTTAAACAAAGGAAAAGAAAGTGCTGACAGAGTAATTGCATAAAAAGTACAGCTGTCACAATATAGGGGCTGATTTTCAAACATGCAAGCTAAGTTTTAGAATCACAATCAAAGATACTCAAAGGCTAGATATATGATGTGCTTTGAATCCCCATATAAATGACATGATAACAGAATCCAGTAATTTAAAAAAAATTGTGGGTAAAATATATAGGAAGATTTTTGAAAAGATATAGCAGCCTGGGGGGGGGGGCTACCATTTTGATCGCATTAACACGGCCTACAAAAGCTTCAATGTTGGATTTCCACTTTTCTGTCACCTTTAAATAGTAAATCTTGTAAATCAATTTGGAATGCATTCAAGTGCGCCTAGGAACAGAAAACAGCTCTCCATGCACCAAGAGGCATGAGGGAGAGGACACGCGGTCCAGCCACATACTAGGTTATGCAATGTGAACACCATGCACTTCGAGAATCACCCCCTCTGAGACTAAAATCATGGGCAGGCCTAACCAGGTTGACTTGTCAGGCATGTCATCAGCTTAGCCTGGATATCAGGAATTATTTGAAATTGTCAATGTACAATTGATATACGTGGGTTTGACACTTTAAGCTGTTGGTCAGCTTCACAGACAAAACCGGTCGGGAGCTTGAAACTAGCACTAAGCTAGTTTTCACTTGTTGAACACAGGTCCTGGAGTCTCGCCCATCGGTACTATGTTTATCCTTTTCCCCACAGATCTGACGGCAAATCTCAAAGAGTGCACAAAGTGACATTTTAGACGTGCTCTAAATAAATGCATAAGCACATCTTCTTACAATCACCATGCATCAACTACCATGCATATCATTGCCTTTTCAGGACACAACACCCATAGCTCCCTCGCTGAGTGAGCGCAGCAAGAGACAAAAGCAGGCGGACTCTGAGCATCCAGGGGAGCGAGAGAGAAAGAGAGAGAGACATCCTCAGAAGATGACAGATGAATTCATTAACAAGAACATGCTGTGTTGATTGAATAAGTGATTGGAGTTACTGGTAGCGTCAACACCAGAAAACAGAAACCCTGACTGTGGGTCTGGCAGAGATAAATCCATCTGGCTGGATTTAGGATTGGACAGATCCAACAGAAATGGTGTACCACCAGTCCTGCATAAAACCATGTGCCCTGTACATCTGTGCCTGAGGAGCAGATGCCAGGGTTTGGGTGGCAAGAGGTGGTGGGTGAATAGAAACGACAGGACTTTGGGGCCTCTGTGCTGAGATACAGCAAACTAATCCAACATCCAATCCTGCAATTTTCTCCACAGCCTTAGAGGGTGGGGAGGCAAAGAGGTTAGTTGAGAAAAGGGAGGAGAGGAAGATTACAGGCAGATGTATCTTAAGACTCGCTCTATAGGTTCTGGCTTGAGCCTCTGTTGCTGGACTAATTCCTAAATGGTAGTCATGGGTCTGGTGTATATCCTTTCCCTTAGGAGGCCAATACTGACAGCAGCACAGCTTGATTCTTCCTCTGAGGAAAACAACTCTGGCGAAAAAGATGCTAATGTCAGTAGGATCTGAGTGTGTGCTAAAATATACTGACATTTAGATGCACTAAATTATGTCCCAACAACAAAAATCTACTCAGATGGGGGGGGGTCTGTATTCTGATATCAATGTAGTATCTTGTATCAATAGATACCCAGCCCAAACGGGCTTACAAGGCAGACTATCCATTTCTATGTACTACACGGGTGTGAGACCAAATGCACTGCCATGTCCTGCAAAACCACACCCATCCGCTTTCAGGGAGTCCCGATGGGATATCTATGAACCTTAGGCAAATGATGCATCTAAAATTAGGGACTCACACTCACATGGTCGATTAATCAGTCGGTGGTATGAACGATGAATCGATTAATTGTTTTTTTCTGTAATTGATTGTGGGCAACAACAACATTTTTAAAAAAAAATTAAATTATTTGAATAAATGATTTTGACTCTGTAATTTAGCCCCCACTCTACAATCAATATAGCGATATAGAACTGTTGATGGGTGACATTAGTTCCCAATCGATTATTATGACTCACCCCTATCTAAAATTACACTAATTGGTTCAGTGGGTAAGTTGCAATTTGTGAGGGATGACATGCTTACTGTTCATTTTTTAGTAAGAGTTTCTATCCACACTTAATGTCTTCAATCCAAGTGGGCACATTTTCAGTGCATCCTGGTGGCTCTGCAGTCTGAAGCATGTACCATGTAACTGCAACGTCCTGGGTTCACACTCAGCTCAGGACCTTTGTCCGGTGTCATGCCTCCTCTCTCTCCCAATCTTTCCTGTCTGTCTACTGCTAACAGTTTATGTGATTATTTATCAGCCAACAGATGCGCAAGCCTTTCCTGAATCTTCACAGAAATCTCATGATTTCCTTGAGAAATAAATTTGCTCGGTTTGAATTCTAGAAAAGTGGGTCACGACTTAATGATCATGGGACAATATGGATCCCAAGGCCAGACCAGTGCAAACCACTGGCCTAAATAGATGCTCAGGTATGGTTCCACCAACCTATCAGCAAATCTTTTTGTAGGCCATTGTAACTACACTGTCACTAAAAAGACGATAACAACAAAACACTGTTTAAAACATTATGAATTCTTTCAAGTTATTACAAAAATTCTACATTTATTAGCACCACTAACCAACACTGCAACATGTTGCCCAGCCCACTCAAGGCCTCTATGGAGAAAGTGCCCTGTCATGCCAGGTTGAGGCTGTAGAGAACATGATTCCATCCTAACATAACTACTCCCAATGTTCTGCCAAATGCCAGCCATTACATATCTACCCTCCAAGGGTTGGATTGAAAGGGAGTACAGCCTGTAATTTAGAGTCAATATCTTTACTGTTTGTGCCCTGTTTATGAAATCAGTCAGTGGGGAGAGGTGGGAAGAGAGGAGACGTGCAGGCACTTGCGTACAAACATTTAAGCAAACACGCACTCATGCTCACAAACTGACACTCATGCACACACAAACACACACACACACGCACGCACACGCACACACCATAGCCAGGCATGAAAGCCTTCTAGTCAACCGGCTGCCAGTAATGATCCTTCTCTGGCAGTGTGAGTGCGTAGCATGAATATGTTGCTAACCAGATGCAGTCACACCGCTCACACATCTGCTTTTTATATTATGTACTTGGTACATTGTGAAGCCCATTCTCTCTCTATCCCCTGCAATTTATTGTATACCTTTCATCCCATCCCTTGTGTCCACTTGCTGTTATTTGAACGGGGACACTGTTGTGGTCGGTTGAAAAACTTCTGCAGTGAGACTTACTGAGACTAACCAGACTAAACAAAGAAATACAGCCTTGCAGCTGGCTGAAGATTCCTCTATGGATCCTGCAATAGCAAAAGCATAAACACTCTTCTTGTCAGTTTTGCTGGGGCTAGTGCAATTGTGGGAATGTAGTCTCCCATTAGCACATTCCCAGGTGTTGAACCTTTAGTTAAGGGCTAAGAGCTACCTCATGTGCCAACACTATCCCACAACAACCACCATATGACATTGGGGGGTGGGGGGTGTTAGCCATTGGATAGGAGGGTTGGGGGCAGGCAAAGTCTGCTACTACAACCTTACATAATGTTGCCTCATCCTAAAATGTGACGTGCATGTTTAACTCAGCTCCTGCAAAACACCACCAGAGACAGACAGACATGACGGCGTGGTAGACATTAAGCATGGAAAAGAGGGTGGGATGGGGGTGCTAACAACATAAAAACAGCTGGAGGGAATGACAAAGGCTTCATTCAGTGGCAGTTCTGATTGGCACCCAATGTTGTCCCTGGACATTTAAGAGTCTTACGTTTTAAATTCAAATAACAATTTTCCACCCTTTCTAGCTTGGATATTTTTTTAATTCTTCCATTGAGGGGGGAAAGTGAATTAGTCTCAGTAGGAATGGGAAATGAGTGTCAGAAGGTTGTCCCAGGAGGTAAAAAGGTGTCAAACATGACAAGACCACCAGTGCATTGCAGCAGAAAATCAAACAAAATGGAAAAGGAAAGAGAAACAGATAATGGGGGGATTCAGGGAACACATTTTAAGATGACTCAAATTGAAGGCCTGATTGAGGAGTACATGGGGTAAGCGGTTGCTACGGCAACACAACATCAAATCCACTTGAGGAACGCAAATGGGTTTATCCAGTGTTTTAGTGGTACATAAAAAGATGGGTAAACTATGGCCTGTGGCCAATGATCATCATAAGGTAAACATCCACCAACAAAAATCCATTTTTTATTTTCAGACAAACATGCCTTTTACCCTTAGAAACTTAAATCAGTTTACTACTACTTAATATTATGTAATTACCTCCAAAAGGTGATGATTTGCTAATAAAAAGCAAACTAAGCTTACTGTAGTTGGCTTTATCCTCCACAAATCCCTGGGGTTTATCCTATCAGATCACATCACATAAGTGTTGCCCCTAGGACAGGGGGTTAACATTTTTCAGCCCTGGGCCTGAATTTAAAAGATTTAACTAAGCTCTGGCACCCAGATTCATTAAAACTCTGGCTCATCCAAGTATTCATGTCATGTGGGGACCAACCTGAAACAAGTCTGTGTCTCATTCCTCATTCCCAATTTCAGTTCCAGTAGCTGTGTGATTTTAATGGGTTTTATTTAGGTAGTTGGGCCAATATCATGATCAATGGACTAGCTGTACTGCAACTGCCACATGTTGGTTTGCCTGGAGCACGGAATAAAGCCTGATGATGAATGTTCATTGTATTTACATTTTTTCTTGCAGTTAAATTAGTTTCCCAGCTGAACATGTGTGTGTGTGTGTGTGTGTGCGTGCGTGTTTGGGGAGTAGAGCTGACACTGAACACATCTAACGAGGGCCAACAGAATGGCTCCAACATATGTGCTTGGAGGGCCCCCTGCTATAGATCACCATTACCAAAGAACTGTTGTGAAATGCAGTGACACTCCAAACCCTGTCAAGCAAACTATAAAAGACCTCATCATGGCTAAATCTGCTTTACGACTATAGTTAATCTGAACTAATCTCAGTGGCTGGCGTGCTAATGCCAATTCCTCGGCTGCCTTGGGCAATTGAACTGTCACTCATGTAACAGACATGGGTACATGACTGCTATTCAGTTGGGCCCTTAATCATCATGTACTGGACTGCCTGCAGAAAACCTGAGGAGAACCAGCACTGTATACAAGCAGTGGTTAGAGTGCCATCCTGTGGCAAAATTAAACATCACTAATGAGGGGGTTATTTTTGCTGCAGACTGAGCAGGGATTAAACTTAACCAGTAAACTTTGGAGTTGAACCTTGAGTTTAAGTATTAGCATTGCATAATAAAGGCAGTCACTGTTCACAGCCTCACAATGCTTCAAAAGCTTGAATGCTTACAATAATTTCTAATGGTGCTGCTCTGATGGAAACCCAGACACTTGCACTACTGCATTTTTTGTCTTTTCTTGTATATTGTACATTTTCTATGCTAATAATGCATATGTGGAAAAATCATGTATTATCTTATCTTTAAGATTATAGATGAAGTAAAAATAAACTTTTTTTGTAGCCAATCTCATGTTTACAACAATATTTTTGTTGTTCTTTGTTTTAATTGGGCCCATGTGGGAGATCTACTCACTTTGGCAGAGCTTAGAGGAAGTGATGTGCCTGGAGTCTCTAAATTACCTTCAATCTGCAATGCAAACTTAAGTGATTTGAATTGTGTTCCAGGCTAAAACAAAACGACCTTCTTTACCTTCCGTACATCTTGTTTGTTTGTGTTCTTACTTTGTGATGAAGAAGGTGGAGTTTTCTCTGCTCTTGGTGAAGGTGATGGGGAGGAACCTCAGTGTGATGTTCATCCTCCTGGCGCCGCCTGCCAGCATCTTAGCCTGGAAAACAGAACAAGGTCTATAGTATAGTATTATTAGAGTATAGTATAGTGTGGCCTTTTATGAATTTAGTGTACTATAATATAAAATCGCTACATTGTGGTATTTCACAGAATAAAATTGTATAGCACAGCAGTTTAGTATAGCTGTGTAAAGGTTAGCCCTGCATACTTCAGACAAAATAACTACGCAATGAAAAAGGATCTAACAGTTCTCTTGCCTGCCTTGAACAAGATTTGCTGGGTACACAAATCAGCTTTTCAGCATTTCAGCTCAGTGGAAACAGTCAGAGAGCATCTCCTGCAAGAACAATTAGGTCTCAATACCAAATTTCTGCTCTGCAACAATAAATCTGGCTAACAATTAAATAAAAGATTAGTTGGCATCCTCCAAACTATCCTCATCTAGTTTTGAAAGGACAAGCCGTTCCTTTCTGGCACTAGTATAGCTCCTTAATGAGTTAAGATTGGCAGGAAGAGAGAGAAAGTAAAAGAGATTTATTGACAGGTAGACCTATACAAGGCTAGTAACAGATTATTGCACTTGGAAAGTTCTGGACGAACCCCAAAGCTCACAATGTGCCAAGCTTTTATCTCTTGCTGAGAATAAGGCTCATTATTTTGATTGATTTGTGCCCATTGAAGCAGACAGTGCCTCTAAAACCCCAGAAGAAAACTCACAATACTCCAAGCTATTAAATATCACTTCAGTTGTGGTATAATAATAGTTCCGGTAAAAGCTGGCAAGGCCAAATAATCCTACGTAAATGAACATCTGTGATTTGGTGTGATAGCAGTAAGAATTGCATGACTATTGCTAAAAGCCCGAAGAGAAAAATATATACAGAGATATACAAGAATCTTCTAGTATTGTAATGCTGATGTTGTATTATAATAATTCTTCTATTCATCTTAGATTTTTTTTCTTCAATTTACAATAAGAGGTATCCAGCTCAGATATCTAACTAAGAATATAAGAAAGGCTCATTGACACTGTATTATAATTTTGCCATTACTGCATTAACAACATTGTACTGAACTGTAATGCCCGGTATGCATTAAGCATCTGGGAATCCTCCATTGTCACCATTTTGCATCCATCCCAGCTTTTGGTTGAATACAGTTGAGGATGCAAAATGGCACAAGGGAAAATCTATAGGAGTTCAGATTCTACATCACTGATCAAGTCTCGTGTCCCCATACACATACGAGATAAACTGGTCTGAGAATGTAACATTTATGCTAAATAAGCCTACTATAGTCACCCAAGATAGCCAACTTTAAACATGTTAGAAAACCTGATATATGCATCCAGGATAACCTATTTGATAAATACAGACCCCGTTCAAATCACAGCTGTGCTACTGACTTACTTTACCAGTGACACGGGGAGTCCGAACAAGATTGTCTCTCGTGGTGCTGTCAGCCAACCGCCCCGTATCCTCCAGAAACCTGTAGTCTACAGTAGAGGCAGAGACCAAATAGTAAACACACATAGTAATATCTTATATCCATATCTAAGAATTCATGAATATTAATACTCATGAATAATATTGCTCTGAAATGAATCGAATAACACTTTCTACTACTTACAGTAACATCCAACTGTCACCAACCATGATAAATAATAGTCCTAACAACATATTGCGTCCTGGTTGGTTCAATTTCAAATTAATCACTTGTCACTTGACAGCAAGGATACAAATAACAATATTTTGGTGCTCAGTGTCTGCCAAAAACGTTTTAAAATAAATATTGTAAAAATATCCTCAGTTGTCATCCTACTGTTTTGAAGAGACATTTATGATGATCACACTGGCGGGCCTAAGCAGTGGCCTAGATACAAATACAGTTTGCCAGTTCCTAAATACATCAATGGAAAACCACTCACAGGGGATAGAGACTCCACCAATGTTTGTTATGAAAATTCATTGGCAATAAAATATTAAGACAGAATCCTCGATGTGATATCTTTAAACTAGAATTCCTCTTTTCCCTCTGGGTTCTGCAGTGGAAAAGGAGAGGAGAGGCTCACCGTTGAGAAGGGTAATCTCGTCAAACTCAGAGAGGGCCGTGAATGCCGTCTTGTTTCTAACTCCGCTGCATCCTGAATCTTCCTTGTGTTTCTTCACACACAGCAAGCTGTAGGGTACAGAGAGGGACATCTTGCAGTAATGCTTCTGTTTTCTTGGAATTCGTTTTTGTGGCATTTCTGCTCCTCCAGACAGTGCAGAAAAGGCAGTCAAAGGAAAAACTGCAACAAAAGGTCTGGACTCGGACCTTAGCATAGGCCCTTGCCTGCCAAACCATAAAAAAACTATAAAGATTAATTTAGCCAAATGGTTGACACCACAGGTGGACTACTAGATTTCTTGTTCTCAAAGCATCTCTTTTAGGGTTTAGCTGTTGCATAGAGCCTTATGTAACGCAACATCTGCTTAACACCAAGAAAAAACATGTTTTTCACTCTCCAGTGACCTAAATCATTGGAGAGTTGACACCAAATCTAACGAGGAGGTGTAAATCAGTCTAGAGATGTTTTGGTCCATGCTGGGAAGCATCTGTATGCGACTGATGGGCTTTCCGCTGACAGATTGAAACCCTCTGTGTCTGCCCGTCACCTGGTCCTGACTGATGACTGACGGCCAGCGTGTGGTTTGTACAATTTAAATAAGGGGGCGGCACATAGCTATGGCTTTCCCTTTCCCTTACCCCTTGCCTATAATCGAATTTAAACTTGCCCTATGTAACCTTCTGGAATTTAGGCGGCCCCAAGAGGTAATGTTTCTGTTTTTGAAGACTTCACTACCCTTAGCTTTCTGTAGTGATAGCTGAGACGCTAGCTCGCTTACCACTGTTTTGGAGCTGTGTGCGTTCGGCTCCAATGGTTCTATTGATCACTCCCTGTACTCGGACAAAACTTTCCCGCCATTGACAGCGTCTCAATGTCATGACCTAGACTTTCTTTACATTAAAGAAAGTTACATAATGCAGCTTTAAATCAAAATTGCATTTTTTTTAAGCATTTCAGATCATGGGTGCTAGGATGTGGGTGGCTATTGCATATGTTAGTGCGAATGCTGGCACCAGGATGAAGTGGGACGTGACGCCAGCCCGAGCTGACGTGAGACAAGGGATCTTATATCACTGGATCAGATACTATATACAGCGATTTGTGCGAACACAGGAAATGTCAACCTCCTTCGCCTCCCCTAAAAAAAAATCACCTATTGCTGATGCCTAAGGAGACTACATACAATGAAACTTCCATCTTAGGTTACCAGTTAGGCCTAGGCAGAAATGCCAAGGACAATTTCATATCATTGGTGATGAAGGACAAATATTCTTGAGCACAGGCTGGTCCTAGACTTATACCTGACCAAAGCAAATTGATGGAAGTTCAGTAGACAGAAAGGCCCAGAAGGTTACACCCACTGGCACATTTCACCTAGAATCAAAATATACCTAATTATACTGAAAATGCATGTAATTGGCTTTCTGGAAGATCTTATTAAAAAAAGAAACACTTGGGATGTGATCTAAGCATAGAAAGGCCAATTTCAGACACTTGCTGAGAGAAAGGTATTTGGCCAGGGTGTTGCAAAGACCATAACCCCAGAAACTATGCACAAGGAATGTTGAATGATGCCTAAAACAAGAGGGAGCCATGACAGAAGTAGATGGACATCCCCTCACCCCCTCTGTTAAATCTTAATGAAAAATGCAGGTGTGACCTTCATTGTGCCATTTAGAACTTGAAGGCCGAGTGGTAAATACTTCAAGATCCACATAATTCAAGGAATAAGCCATGGATTGTTGATATTACTAGTGGCATGTTGTTCCTGGCCATGAATCAAAGGAAAGCTCCGTCAGTAAAAACAAAAACATAGCTATAACTCAATCATAAAAAACAGGTCATTGCATGCAAAGGTAGAAGATAAATGTTATTCAACTATAGTTTCATAATACCTTCATGAATACTGCTTTGTATCTGCAATGGCAAAGAAATTATTTCAGTGCTTGCATCTGTGTTATCAATAGATCGAGAGCAGCATCTAAGACAACCGATGTTGTCATCGTAGCAATAGATCAAATGTTGATACCCAGCCTAAAAGAGAATTAACATTACTCGTATGATCTGAGTTATTTACATATTTATCAACATGAATTAGGATTTGTCTCTTGGTGACATTAAGAAAATCTTAGGGAGAAGCTGCTTTTTTGCCATGCTAACATAGACTGAACTATCCAAGATCATGGGCTAATAACACAAGTGTATTATGTTTTACGGTGGATGTGCCACTCAAGATATCTCTGCTCTTCTGTTTCATTTTTACTAATCATGAACCTAACCTAACCCTGTTGCAATGCAGGCAGGAACATAGACCATAGACCAGGGGCATTGCATAGATAGTTGTGGCTTAGAGCCTAGAATATTACCTTGGCTTTCGTATCACTCTCCATTACATACTGTAGTGTTTAATAAAGCAAAAACACCCAAATATATTCTTGCACAGGTCTACTAACTAAGGAATCTTAATTCAAGACCACTACCTCAGACATAAACCTGATTGTCCACATCCGTTCGTAGTAAGTCTTTCCTCTCTCCCTATGGCCTATATGTTACATAACTTAAGAATCAGCTTTACTGTTATCTTCTTGGCTGCAACTGAGATCATTTATGACCATAGGGAAACCGAGGTCCACCAATTATATTTAAATCACTCATAATACCACACTATAAAAACGGGAAGATAAATTGATTCCACCTTGGTGTTAAAACAGGGAGATGGTTGGTAAGCACCTGGGGGAGATCATCTCAGCCTAATAGCAGCTCGGGGGCTGCAAAAGCCTTGGACCAGGCAGGAAGCATCAAAGACATGCCTTCTTACATTTAATGCAAGTTATATGAAGGCTAGACTATTCCGCCTCCAGTGTACTCATACCATGTACTATACTGTGCTTTCTACCAGGCTACAAATGAAAGGCAGTTATTGATAGCCTCGTGTAGCCATCTGGAATTGTTAATTTCTGACTCTAGGTTTTCCAATGCATTATATTAAGGACATAAATGACTAACTGTTATGTATTCTCAGTGTACTGTACGTGTGTAACGGTTAATTTCAGTTGATGTTGCAGAGAGCTACAGTGAACTGCAGTACTTTGCCACTTTCTGTTTCAACTAAATTGCCTCTTTGTCTAATAAAGTGGACATTAATTGGTTTGGATGCAGGTGTACATTTTAAAAGATGTAACATGCCACAAATGAATAAATAAAGGCTTTGATATTGATAAAAAAGCTAGTCGTATATTATCAAAGAAAATAAGTATATGGGGAAGCTAAAAAAGTTAAAAAGAACAAAATTACTTGATCTTTAGGAACATTAATCTCACCTGCAAGAATGTTTCAGACAGGCCGGACATGTGTATTTGCTCTCTGCTGATCCACACACACCACAACTGTTGTACAGATAAAATGTCAACATTAATTCAATGAGAATCACTTCTAATACAAAAAGAAATGTACACAACTTTATATTCAGGTGACAATGGTGTAGATAAATACTGACGACTGACAGTTTCACAGCACATACTGACACATATGGTACCTATATGGGTGACAGGACCTTACACACTTCAAGGGAGAGTACATGACATACTATGAAAAATAAACTAAAGGATGTGTATGATGTGGCTAGTAAACATAAACAATGTAGTTTGGTGTCTTTGTGTCATGTGACCTGAAAGCTATTGGAAGAAAATCCATTATTATGCATTAATATATTCCCATAGAATAATTTCAACATTTCAGCACTTGTTGAGACAAACATTAGGTGTGCAGGATGTAACTGTGCTAACACAATGATTTGTCTTTGTGGTCATTTGGTTGAGAGCTGTTCAATTGGAACTTGATGTGTTATCTATGCAATTACTTTATTGACGACCCCTAACCATCCGCTATAACTGTTCTGCGGTGTTGTGTCCAACTCTGTTTCCCCGTCGAAATCTGTTTCCCGCTCACACAAATATTACATGGAAGACTTTAATAACATCGTGCATAATTACCTTTTAGAATGTACAATACAATACAGAGTAAAACATTTTAAGGCACTACACATTTCAGTAAATATTCGCCATCGAAGGCGAGACGGGGGGGGGCAGATATCGACGGGGGAACAGAATTCGACACAACCCCCCCGTCGCACTCATTCATTTCAGGGGCGTTCGGTGTTTGGAGGACCCGGATATCTGTTTAATATCCAACCTGAATCCAAGTTCACATTGTGTGACAATGGTGTAGATAACATATGGGTAACAGGACCTCACAAACTTAACGAGAGACTCCATTACATACTATAAAAGATAGTCTACGGGAGGGCGACGGGGCGCAGGCATCAAGAGGAAACACGGGCTGCCACATGGGGCTAATAACTGGCTACCGGTACCTAACTACTTACTGGCAGTCCCATATGTTGTGGAGACTAAGGATATATCGTCCCACAAGCAGTTTAACGACACACAATCAAAGTACAGTCTCGAACAACCTGTTGTAACCGAGCGCCGCCGTGAGCTAAAGTTAGCTAACAGTTCGCCACCGGCTCGCCGTCTGTTAAAGTGACTTACTTCGACAGAGATATCTTTCTCTTGGCTCCCTTTGTCTCCTCTTCTAGACTGACGTTTTGGCTTTCTGCAGCTGACATCGTGGCCGTCGCGGGCACAATTACTGTACACATTATTAGTGAGGGAGAGCGGCCACATGCAGCCCGCTTCAGCATCAAAACAAACCCACTTCCGGCCGCTTGCCGCACGTGGAGGAGAATTCCGGTCGAGGTTGGACATTGCACACGTGCGCCCCCTGGTGCCGGTGGGAGGGGGTACAGCGCCATCCTGCATAGTAGTGGGGTGTCATGCATCCCAGTGCCAACTCAAGACCATCATAGTGTAGGCTACGCATGTTGAGTAGTAACTAATGTTCAGAGAATAAATCTGACAATGTCATCCACATATCACATTTGAATGAATGAATGAATGAAAAAGTTTATTTCGAACAATTAAGAAAGAAAAATAGAAAATGTATTTAAAAAAATACAAAAAACAGTTCGAAAAGGAGCAGGAAGAAGTTTAAACTTATAGATTCCTGCCCCTTTGATATGTATATATATACATACATACATATATACACACACATATGCT
>CABFOS010022268.1:3499-14067 GCA_900660315.1 Diretmoides pauciradiatus | reverse complement strand
CTGATACCACCATGGTGAGGAATAGACTGATACCACCATGGTGAGGAATAGACTGATACCACCATGGTGAGGAATAGACTGATACCACCATGGTGAGGAATAGACTGATACCACCATGGTGAGGAATAGACTGATACCACCATGGTGAGCAATAGACTGATACCACCATGGTGAGCAATAGACTGATACCACCATGGTGAGGAATAGACTGATACCACCATGGTGAGGAATAGACTGATACCACCATGGTGAGGAATAGACTGATACCACCATGGTGAGGAATAGACTGATACCACCATGGTGAGCAATAGACTGATACCACCATGGTGAGGAATAGACTGATACCACCATGGTGAGGAATAGACTGATACCACCATGGTGAGCAATAGACTGCACTTTGCACTTTACTACTCAACACTGTTATACTCTACACACTATACACTTTGTTTGTTTATTTCCTTGTTCATTTTACAGTGTTTTGTCACCTCTGTACCTGATTACTACAGTGAACTTGCAATCTGTAGTGCAACAATTTCCCCACGGGCAGTAATAAAGTTCTCTCTCTCTCTGGTGGTCTACCATAATACAGTACCACACCATACACACAATACCATACATACAGTACTATTTTGATTTACAAAATAGTAACTTTGCTTGTGGAATGCTCAAATACAGCCAATTTGTTGTTCTGTCTAACATGTTTAAAGCTGTTGAATGAATATTAGTCATTTGATAGTGGTGATAACCACCGTGCAGGACAGGTGAGCTTTGGTTGGCTCAACAGAGACACATGGCAGAACGAAGAGCTGAGTGGATCAGAGTTTTGTCTTCTATATGATGTTTTGAAGCCTAAGACAATCTATTTGTTTTAGCAATTTTACTATAGCAGCAAATGAGATGCTCTTAAGTCCCCCACTATGTGAGCCCTCTAAAACACATACAATGCATTGGCGTCTTAGTCTTAGTGGTCTTGCAGAAATGTATAGTGAAACAGAGCTTTCTTTCATTGTCCATGTTTTCACCAAAGGAAGGCAGTCGTAAATAATCTTAATGGTTTCCAGACTGAATTCAATAGACTCTGTCATCCAATAGAAATTAATAAAAGTCAGTATGTGCTCTTATTCAGTTTGTGTGTCCCTGAGGGACGATGTTTGCATTTCCTAAATCTTCTCTCCATATCTTGCTTAGTCAGAAAATTCAGTTAATCAAATGCTAATTTGACATAATACCTAACAGATGCAAGAGACCTCCCTTCCTCAGCTTTTATGGATAGCACTGTGCATTAACATCACAACAGTTCTCATCAAAGTGAACTGGGTGGCTTGAAAGTGGGGGTGTAATAAATCATAGTAATTCTTGCTGGACCATTTCCACTTCCTTCAGAAATGAGGAAAAATCTTTGCCATCGCAGAAAACTCCACAGTAGCCATCTCTTCAATCACAGAGTCATGAATGTAATTATAAAACGGAATGCATATGGCTCTCAGCCAGCTCTGGCCCCCTCTACTATAGGAAAAAAGTTCCAGCACAGCTGATCACTCCTGAAATCCATATTCAAATAGATTATTAAGTTGAGGACCTTTGATGATTAAAGGTAACTCACTATGTAATGAAGATGCACCTCACTGATACCTCTGATATCAGTGTAGGTCTTCTTATCAAATCCTTATGTTCTCACCATTGTTAAAATGATTTCCTCATGAAAGCTTTTCTAAACCTTATTTAGAAAAAGGGAAATATATAAAAGAATTGAAGATTTTAGATTCAAGGACATCTACTGTAAGAGTTGGGCAGATCAAATAATGTCATATGTTGAACCTTCATGCCTACAGGGAGCTGTACACCCCAGCTGGGTTGACTCTCCATAGGGCCTTCGCATCCTCTACTGAACAGAAAAAGACTGATGTCTTTGTGTTTAGAGGATTGTGTTCTGTTGTATGTTCCTCTGTATGATGCTCTACATATAGTGCAAATTGTCTTGCAGAGTAAATACTGATTGCTACACTGTTGTGCTCTTTCCCAATCAAACAAGAGTTCCCGGGCATTAAAGGGTAACTTCGGTATTTTTTAACCAGGACCCTATTTTCCCATTGCCTTGTGTCTACGTGACTGACGGGAACAAGAATTTTTGAAATTGATCCAGTATTCAGCAAGCAGTTAGTTGCTAATCTGGCTGCAATGTAACCCTTCGGGGCCAAGTTCGCCCCTAAATGTACGTCCCCTAAAACTTTTTTATTTTATTTTATTTTACCACTGACAGGCTCCGATTGTTGTTATAAGTGTCTGAATTTCAGAACGAGACTTCTTGAGAAGACCAAGTCTCGCTCAAGGAGAAGTCTCCTTCTGAAATCTGAAATTTCGTGAGGAGTGAGACCTCTTGTTACAGCTACACCTTTGTTGGATGTGGACACACTGTTGTTGTGGCTAATTGTGCTACAAGTGGATGCTAACACAATAACAACAGACCGGATCAAGCAAAAGGAAAAGAAAAACGTTTTATTTCTCTGTCGGGATCCTGTCAGACACTTATAACAACAATTGGAGTCTGTCAGTGGCAAAAAAGAAATAACGCTTTTAGAGAATGTAGATTTAGGGGCGAACTTGCCCTGAAGGGTTACATTGCAGCCGGTTTAGCGGCTAAGCGCTCGCTCAATACTGGACCAATTTCAAAAACTCTACAAGTTTCCATTTAAGAGAGGATATTTAAAGGTTCTGCTCAGCAGAAAACCTACACGTTTTAATGACTGTAGTGGTATTTGGTATCATCCATTTAGGATCAATGCACAGTGCAGTTATAGAGTGAAAAATGTCATATCCGAAGGGTGATGGTATTTTATTAACGCCACTGCCCGGCCCGCTACGGAGGACAAGACCGCCAGGAGATGAGTCTAAAGTCAAGATGCTGAATCCTGTCTTCATTGATTGGCTGACTATAGTTTTCTTCTTTCTCAGTCTCTCTCTCTTAAATGCGAAAGTATTACAACAGTTGTGTCAAATTATATAAATTAGAAGACCAGGGACCATGTTGGAAACAAGTGTTCACACTTTTACATGCATATCCCTTGGATTTTGTTGTTCTTTTATCCAGAATAAATGGTCCTCTGTACTAATCAAATTTGTATTTCAAATCAAACAATAACTATGAGGCAAATTATTACCATGCTTGACAGTTGATCATCCTGTCATCACTTTCTGATGTCTTCTGCGGACTGCCTGATCGCTGGTGATGTCTTAGTCCTCAAGTTTCTTCTTCAGGACATTGCATATTGTTGACTTTGAAATGCACAAACATTCTGTCATAGCTCTAATTGAATTATTTTCATGTATCCTTCTCTGGCCCTCATGGGCAGTTTTAGTTCCAGCATATTTTAGCTTATAAGGTAGACTCTAAAAACACTTCCGCAGGATATAAACATGCCCTGACAGCTTTCCATCTATAAATAATTAGAGTAATATGGTTCACCTGGGAAATTTTAAAAAGCTGACAACCAATTTGACTGTCCAGATAGTTTTGAAACGATTCTTCGGTCCATGAGAGCTGCACTTCAATAGTTCAGTGCCACATTGTCCCAGTGAACAGACAGAAAGAAATGATGACAATAAAGAAAAACAGTGGCATTGTGCAGACATGTTTTTTGCTCCAGGAACCTTGTGTTGAAGTCCCAGATTTGACACTTTGGCAATGGCAGCATTCTGTAAATTGCATTAAATCCACATGGAGGCCAGCCGGTCTCGAGAGACCCCCCCTCCCAACATGAATATTGATTGAGGGTTTTCATACAGAGCATATAAGCTCTCTGTAGCTGAGTCCCTGTTAACAGCAAGGGGTTGAGACCATCATTTACAGCCTGGGTGGGTCAGTTTTTGTTTTTTAATGAATGTTTTTTTTGGCTTTATTCAATAGTTGGTAGAGAGGGAGAGAGAAAAGACTGGGTGAGAGAGGAGGGATGACATATGACATAGGTCCTGGGCCAACAAGGATGTTGCAGTTATGTGGTATGCACCTTAGACCACTGAGGCACCAGGATGCTGCAGCCTGGAGGTCACTTGACTGAAAGCATTATTCATATACAACTCCATTAAGATAGGCTTGAAGAGGCAAAATTAAGTTTGCTTGTTCCACAATGGAGGCAAAATTCCCAATGCCACAAGTATTCTGTTACATACACGTGTCTACAGTATGAGAATGAGGGGGCACTTGTGGCAGTGTCAGCTTGGGGGGAGGGGGGGTCTGGAGAGAAGCAGCTAATGGGCGGGTTCTCTCTGGCACCGGGACCGGCTGTGGCCAATTAAGGCTGATTGCAGTCGGGCCATTATTAACTTGTGTTTGTGCCCCAGAAGGAGGCGGGTGAGAGACGCCGGTTGTGTTGGGCAGAGCAGAGAGACACCAGCGGGACCAGCAGCGGTGACCGTCCCTGTTCCCGGAGGATGCCGCTGTGGCCCGTGGGAGCCCTGGAAGAGCTGAGGTACGCTGCCTGAAAGCCTGGCGAACTGGGCAGGCTTTGATGCTCCACGGCTGACCTGCTGGGACAGAGTGGCGGGGCGCCTGCCGAGCGCGGTGGCGCTAAAGAGAGCAGCCGTCAAGATGAACTTTACACCGGGTGTGTGAACAAATCGGTCTGCTGGACCATTGACTCTCCTTCCTGCCTGTGTCTCTGTCTGTCACAGACCCGGTAGTGGCACAGCACTCTAATGCATTTTGGCAGCTGTGTCATGCAGCTCGCTGGTCACGATATCTGGCACCAAATGTGCCATCTGTGCAGATAAGCATTAAATACACTGGCCCTTAGTTAATATTAATGCCGGGCTGACCGTGTTCACCATACTTAGATTCAGTTTGAGATGACCAAAGAAAAAACACCATGGTAGCAAATTAAGTGAGGATATGTTAAATTCCTTACACCTAGAGCCAACAACACTATTATAAGGAGAGCCTATTGAAACCCACACCATCTCTTTGCTTATGGGTCAGTATACTCATTCCTTGGTAATTATGCATCAGACGCACTCCGGGTTCATTAACATCACTTTTCTCATTTTTCTCACATCTTTTCCAAATTCTAATGCCAGTCACAACTGACAGAGGAAACCATTGAGGCATCCCAAATCCAACCCAGCATCTTCTGCCCTGAACTTGACACTTCCGCTCTTTCTGCTTTAATTATGTCTGAGTCGTTGGGAGGCCACAGAGGGGACAGGGTCCAATTAGTCAATAGAGAGAAAGACTTGACGTCACACTCACCAGAGGCCAATTTAGAAAGAGCCAGGGGCTGAGAGACAGATCATCTAAAGGATGAGGATAGAGTGGACAGATATCAGGAAAACCATGCCATGTAACTAGTAATTACACATTATTGATTAGTATGTAAGTATGTTATATCATGGAATCTCTCACTTTGTTCTGTCTTCATTACTCCCTCTTTCTTTCACCCCTGTCCGTGACATAGTCTCTACTCTCCTGTACTGCTCTCTCCTTCGTTGTCTTCCACCTTTCCCTCCTACAGGCTCCCTTATCTGTCTACGCCTGTGAGATTGTTGTTCTGAAGCATGTCACATGTGTTTAAGCTTAAGTGAAATGAAACACTCTTAGCACCATGTAATTTCCAGTCGCTTTGGTACGCCTTTTGCTTGAGCAATGATATACAAGCAGCACTGGTCTGTGCTCCAAGTTCTGATTGCTTTTGACTGTTGGCCCTCAAACAAAAGAGCAGATGGGATGTATTTGCATATTTATCTTTTCCAAATGAAATGAGGTCTCACTTTCATGTGATTTTTGAATCATAGAGGAGAGGTGTGCATGTTGCGGCTTTGTAGTTGTTTATTTTTATCTAGTGCTATGTAAGTCACACCGGTGAGCTTTGATGAGCCCACATCATGTAGCAGAGGATTTGACAGCCAGAAACAAATAAAGAGGACACAGCAGGTTCTGATGTCTGCATAGGGAAAATGACTAAAGGCTCAGAGATCATATTAAGGGAGGGGGAGGGTGAGATAGATGAGAAGATCTAAGGAAAAACCTCCTCAATGGGGAGAATGACACTGTTATCAGGTGTGAGGCAGAAATGTTGGCAGCAAATCCTCTTTGTGCTGTGAAATCTGGACAATCCACCTGGCGTTGTTGAGACCGCCTCTGGTGCTGCGGTACCTAACCTCAAGCAGTGGACACACACATACATGCACACACAAACACACACACACACACTCTTTAAAATAAACATGCACCTGCAGAGAGACCTATTCCACAACTCTGGAACACCAATTTATCTATTCTGTCACATGTTCAAGGACAGTAGAAGGACCGGGTAATAAGGGTCACAATAAAAGAGTTTTGTCTTGACCAGAGAAACAAGAAAAACAGAAAATGTATTTCATCTACTGCTCTGAGAAGCATAACCTCCCTGCTTTGTGGTGCAGGAGCTCATCCGAGCCAGAGAGAGCTCCGAGGCTCAGGAGGGTCCCAGAGACTACATTATTAGCACTCAAATTGAAAGGACCTGGAGGAAATACAAAAAGCTGCCAGAGACAAATTAGAAAGAGAATATGATGAGCCAAAATAGGCCTGAGGGTGTTGTGATGACCAGCGTAAATTGTCTTTCCTCAGTTATGATAATCTGCATCAGCAATGGTGGGCAAACATATTTCCAGGATACAGAGACGGTCAACGTTCACCAAAACTCCTTCCACTCTCCTCACAACAGCTGCTGAATTCCCTCTTGCAAAACACACAAATAAGAGCGTTATTCTGCGTCAGTGAAACCTGTCTCTTCAGGTCCAATGGCCGGAGAAGATTGACGTCTGATCAGAAATGCTTTTTGGCCTTGAGTTAAACAGTCAAGTTCAGTGTGTGGAGAAATGGTGACTATCAATCATTTGACCTTCAACCAACATGACAATGTAATCTGATTGATGAATGACATTTAACTTGTCAGCTTGTTCTGTTTCCAATAGATTTTAGCTCAGGTTTTAGGTGCATGATGCTCAGGCACAGCACTGTTAAATGTGTGCAAGAAAAGCTAGTTTTTCCCTTCCTCTGACCAGTAACCCTCTGTCCATTTCTTCCACCCTTCCACCCACACCTTCCTTCCCTTGGCCATAGCGCCATGTTCATCCTTTTTGTGGCATACCAGAAATTCAGACAGAAAGGCAATGGTTTGGGACCTTTGATCAATAACCTATCTTCCTCTTAAGGCAGGGCAGGCCGAGGTTCGGCTCCAGGGCTAGTTTACTTGTCTCAGTGAATAATGGCCAACAGGACAGAAACAGGAGCAGTGTTGTCAGAATCCTGACTCCAAACTAGTTTCCACTGTGTGAGTAGGAACAAGCTGTGAGATAGACAGTGTCTGCTCTACAATGTTTTTTTCATGGCTACATATCTCCTGAGGAAATGTCAAAGTGTTCCACTGTTGTTGTTATTAACATTGATGGCAGATCTGAGAAAAATATTGCACCACAGCCAATTTAATTTAATGAGAGGAACCAAAAATAAGATAATCGGGGAAGAGGACATTACAACTTTTGTCTCAGTTAATCATAGAGGACCCCAGAGCTCCCAATTATAATGGAAAAAATATAAAGTTTTTTTCTTAATAGCCTGAACATTTATAGTCCAGGAATTTCAAATGAAATAGGTGACTTTGAGGCAGAGCCGCTCTTGCTGCGTGTATTAAAAGCATAAAAATCACAAATTCTATTTGAAGATTGGTGTTGTTCAGAGTCCTGACCAGTCCTGTAATTTCACACACTAATAATCCTGCATGAGGACATCTCACTAAGTCAAGAACCTTTTATTTTTATGGAACTTCCTGACAGAGCCAACCCTGAAGAAGGTTGTTCTCTCTGTGTTAATTCTAATAAAGACTTCAGGTCATGGATAAGTTGCAGCTTGGCCCTCTCATTGTATACTACAGGCACCCCAGCATGCTCTTAAATAAAGTCTGTTCTGGTTCTAAATAAGAGTTCGAAAGTGAAAACATTCCAAAGAAACAAAGCCGAAATTGGCGAGTGAGTCAAGGTGCTAACTAGGCTCATGTGTAAATTCATGCAAAAGAACATGTCTCCTCACAATGTACTGTACAAATAAGAGAATAACACTCTAATCAGTGATGTCAAGTGGGTGGCATACTTTTCTGTCTTGTGTGTGCCAATAACAGAACAATGTTTATACCGCATCAATTTATATGTATTATAACTTGATGTTCACTTGATATTGTTGAGCTGTTGATACTTTGCCATGAATCCGACTCTTAAGACAATACAGCCTCACAAAATTTCAAATTTCAACTATGAAACAGATTGTGTTGTGGGTCTGATTTACAGTATGTGAACATTCCTCCACCATACGATTGTTACATGATTATGTAACAATAGTAGGAATTGGACACATCATTTTCATGTGTTGGAAATGTTAAGTTAAGGCAAAGATTATGGTTAAGGTAAGGGTTAGGTTTAAGCAACTAAAGCCTGGGCAGTATTTCATTAATGCCGTTGCCCGCTATGGAGGACAAACCCGCCAGCAGATGAGTCTAAAGTCAAGATGCTGAATCCTGTCTTTTTGTTTAATTCTCCCTGTATCTTTTCATTGCTTGGATAACTAGTCATCTTCTTTCCCAGTGTCTTTGTCTCTCTGTTAAATGCAAAAAAACAAACAGAAAAACTTTCATCACTCACAGTAACACTTACATGCATGAGTAGGGATTTGAACCCATATCGCAACTGTTGAGGGTAAATGTATCCACCCTTCCACCACTCTGACCTCCATGCCATTACTTTCCACAGCCCTTTTTCAATGTCAATCTACTGCCTGTCTCTAAATCTAGCTGTGTGTCTTCCACATAATGGAAATATACTTATCTTACTCATTTCACCCTGGTGCATGGAGCACATTATTTGCATTTAAGACATAGCGCTCAGTGCACAAAATGTATGAGACCATTCGCAAGATGCATATCACTTTGTGTTTAAGTGTAGAACTCTGTATACACACAAAATATAGTGTTTTCATCAGATAAATATAAAACCCTGCTGTCATCACAAAATTGTGTGCAGCTGTTCAATACTAATGGTCTTCGAAAATTCCAAGATTCCAAGATCCGTTCTACCCTGAAGGCGTACGGAGTTCCATGGAACTCTGAAATCCCTAAACATGACCTTACAAATTAACTGTACAATACTAACAAGACCAAGGGAACTGTATCAATAATGTATTCCCAAATAAGGCAAAGCTCCTATAAACCAATTACAATTCAAACAAATTAGCAAAATGACTATTCTATTCTATTCTAGCTGAGGTGGTTTGGGCATCTGGTTAGGATGCCTCCCGGACGCCTCCCTGGGGAGGTGTTTCGGGCATGTCCAACCGGGAGGAGACCTCCGGGTCGACCCAGGACACGCTGGAGGGACTACATCTCTCGGCTGGCCTGGGAACGCCTCGGGATTCCCCCGGAAGAGCTGGTGGAAGTGGCGGGGGAGAGGGCTTCCTGGGCTTCCCTGCTGAAGATGCTGCCCCCGCGACCCGGACCCGGATAAGCAGAGGACAACGAGACGAGACGAGACTATTCTATTCTATTTCTATTGAAATAGCTTGGAAACCCATTTGGAATAATATCAATCAAGCGTAAAAAAAATCCTCATCACCAAGCCATTCACCTAAGATTCATACATAGAACTTATTTTACGCCTAGAATTAGACATCTAATCAAGTTACACTCAACTCCCTTTTTGTCAACTTTGTTCACAAGGCTGCATAGGTACTTTTACTCACATGTTTTGGGAATACTGAGGTACAGTCCTTTTGATCACAAGTCACTGAATCTTTATCAGAAATTCTCAATAAGGAGATTCCATGCTGCCCTTTATTATGCATGCTAAATTATAATTTCAGGTTCCTACTGTATGTCTGTGCATGAAAAAATAATAATTTGGCTTTCCAGCCTAACTGCAAAGAAAATCCTGGTAGTATGGTGGAAACCACCACACACACTGTCACTAAACCCTTAGTGATACTTGCTGTTATATATTTTGACTTTAGAGCTCTCTGTTGCACGCTCTCATGGTGCCAAGGGGAATCCATAAGGTCAGAAGCTCTCCTAGCTGTTGAATCTCTTGCCAGAAGAATGAGGGGTTAATGGAGGATGGAGGTGGGGGGATATATCACTCACCAGGGAGGGATACGAGGGGGGTACAATATAGATATAAAACTGTTTAATTGTTGACATTTAGATGTGTGTGCGCATTTGTGTATGTGCATGTGAAAGTATGTGTGTACGTAGGGATGCACGCAAGTACATGAATGCCTTGTGCAGGTGCATGTGTGTATCTGCTTGTGCATACAAGCCAAGTTTTGGGTATGTATGGATATGAATATGCATGTTTGTATACTATTGCACGCTACATATATTCTGACTACATGTATTGTACGTAATGCTATGTATATATACATAATAAACCATGAATTAATTTGAACTAAATCAATTTAAAACAAATGTGCAATGGCTTCCATCACACCCCCATTTAGTTTGCATATAAATGTCCAAAGCATTGGTGAAGAGTGTGAAGAAAAAGCAAAATTT